>JAPYZE010001088.1:0-31047 GCA_030522805.1 Leptomastidea abnormis
CACACACACACACACACACACACACACACACACACACACACACACACACAACATAAACGATATATATCTCTCTTCTGACCCCCACACAAGAGAACACAAAAAAAAAGAAAAAAAAAAAAAAAAAAAAAAAAAAAAAAAAAAATTAAAGAAAAGAAAAATGAATATTTATTGAGTTTGAGATAAATCTAATGCATATTCTCGATTTCTATCCCACCAAACGACAAAACTTACTTTTAAATCTAACTTCACTAACAATGTAATACATGCAAATACACATACACACACACACACACACACACACACACACACACACACACACACACACATCTTATTCGATATATATCTCTCTTCTGATCCTCACACAAGAGAACACAAAAGAAAATAAAAAAATATAAACTTCTTGCATCTTGCTAATTTACAACCATCACTACCGTATAAGTGTGTGGAGAGGGGAGGGGGGAGACGAGAAAAAAAGATCGTCGCGTGCAAATTCAAATCAAGCAAGCAAGCAAGGTATATAGGTATATATCCCTTGCAAAATCGGTGCTAATTGTGCTTTCTTCATTTAACAAGCGCGTAAAACTACCTCTTCGGCGTCGATTGTCGCGCCATACGTATACGCAAACGTCCTATTACAAATGCAAATTGAAAGCAAGCAAAAAACCGGTAGATGCCTTGAACCGATATACATACGTATAAAGAGAAAAGACTGTCTGGATTGGTTGGTTGGTGTATGGGCTTGTTTTTTTTTTTTTAACAAAAGAGAGGCGCCGAGGACGTTCGGTAAATCAGTTGCAGTTGAGTGTGTAATAACGAGTGGGCATAATATATCCTGGTCTTATTGGAACCCCTTGTCTATTCTATTTGGTTATATATGTAAAAGGGCAAAAGTCGTATAAGAGGAATATCGATCGTCTATTGCGTTAGAATAAAAATAATTACTATCGTTGTATAAGATATATCAACCGATCGAGATGTGTCTCACTATAGTAAAAAACGATTGTGCAAGCTCTATTTTACAAAGATCATTCGATCACAATTGTATGTATGCGAGTGTATGTCAAGTTAAAGCATCGTTATATATATATATATGCGTCAGCAAAAATTGTTTCCTGCAAAACGAGTATGTCCTCGATTGTACATTGCGTCATACAGGTAAACGTTCGTTAAGGTCTAATCGCAAGATGAATTTGCTTTAATCATCCTGTACCGATCTGTGTATGTATACCAAATTTGAGTGGAGGAAACTGAAAAAGAGAGAGAGACTGCGTTGACTTATAATTACGTGCGAACGTTCGACTTCGTTTATGTATATATGTATGTGGGGAGTTTATATACAAGTGTGAGAGTAAATGCATGTATATGCGTTGGTTTTACTCTTTCTTTATATATACTGGGCCCCCACGTCCAGATTTTATCTTACGAGTGACAAATTGCGCGCACGCCACTGTGACAGTTTAATTACTATTACATTGAAACTCGAATAAACGATCAATAAATACTGAAGTAATCTCATTATTTAAGCGTCTCAACCTCTCTCTTTCTCTCTCTTCTTTCAAGAGAGACCAACGTATATATATACTCTATCTCTCTTTCTCTTGTGCATGCGTACACTTTATTGCAAATGTAATTTAAAATGCGCCCTCCATCCTTTTCTTTACCTACTTCTCTCTCTCTCTCTCTTGACCTGGAGAAAATTAATTTTATTTATTAATGCTCATTACGAGAGTTAATTTATGTGAGTATTTCACTATGAAGTTCACCTCAAGTCGAAAAATCATTGGGTCAACTTTTACTCTCGTTAGTGAAAAAAAAAAAAAAACACACAAAAGTCCTTGTATGTAAGTTTTTATTATTTGGTAATGAGGAACACGCAATTTTGTTGTGAAAATTGATTAATGGAATGAAGTATGCTCAATCTTGTAATGCGTAAATAATTTGGTTTTTGTATCGCGATTAAAACGTTTTGTTAATTATGTGAGAAAATTAAAATTACATAATTCGGATTTTTTTTTTTTTTAATTAACTTGGTTATTAATAAGATACAGTATATTATCAATCATTTTATAAATATTTGTAACTCATTGTTTTGTAAAATTGTAATTTACGTTAAGTATTGAAATAATTTACAGGGTAACAGATATTTAATGTTGTACTAATTAAATTGTATTATATGTGGCATATTTGTAATTATACATTTAAATTGTTGCGTTTAATAAACATTTAATGAAATTTATAATACCCATAAAATTCAATTTAGACGTATAAGTATATTAAAATTAATAGAATATTTAATTATTCAGATAAATTATTTACAAATTGAAAATATTTTCAAAAAACTTCAAATTTAAATTACGCCCAAAAAATTCTACTAACTCACTAAAGTAAAAAAAAATTCATTTCGATTGTTGAACAGCAATTCCAGCACTTGATAGTACAAGTACAAAAATTGCCGAAGTACCTGGTATCGGGTCAGTGCTCACGTTTGTGATGAAGTAAAGAAGAATGAGTCGCGTAGCTGTATGTATGTGTGTGTTATCAAAAAAAGATATCGGCACCTCTGCTGCTTTTCCGAGGCCAAGAAATAGAAGTGACCGTTCAAGAGCTGACTGTAATTTGTGGTCTCATGGTCTTCTTTGCATAAGTTCATCGTTCAAGTATATTACACTCTTGCTACAGATCTCGGAGATGAGTAGCGCTTCTCTTATGTAAATTTTCAAGTAAATTTTCAAAAAGCGTTTGCGAACAAGTAAACTTCCCAGATGAATTTTAAGTCTATTTCCTTTTTTTTTATGCTTAAGGTTCAACTTTTATATACTATCCAGGCGTAAATAGGTCGATTCTGACGATGGCTTTTCAAGTAGCTTGGTAAGAAAAAGTTCATTGAGAAAAGTTTAACGCAAGACTAGTTAGCTTAAATACTATTGTTAAATGTGTTTTATCCAATCATTTTTTTTTCTCCTTTATTCAAACTAAAATTTTCAAAATTGGCCTAGTTTCTCTTTTTTCTTTATAAAAACTTTTGGTTCTTATAAGTGAACGGTTCACTGAATACAAGTGGATCTATTTCCCACTTTTTTTTTTGTTTTCTACAAAACTAAGGTTATACACTTAACCCCAAACAAATAATAATTCAAGATAAAAAATCTAAATTTCAACCTTCCTAACAATCAACCATACCTACAAATCCATCACAAATGTTAATCTCCAATAAACCCAACCACAACATACACGGCAGCCACGTCATCATTTTATTATCACCACAAAATTATCATCCGTCAGCCTTACCTCAACTTCTTCTGTCCCCACAATCTTACATTTCTAACACTCTACACAGCCAAAACAGTCGTTTTATGCCTATATAACCGCAAATAAATCAAATTTCACCACTCCCAGCATTTATTGATCGAATCTTGCACTCCAATCTAGTCTTATCAGAGCAAAAAGCATCAAAACTCAAGTTTTAAAAAAAAAATACGAAGCGCCACCCTAATGTCAAACTCAAATGTATCTATGTATCGTGTGCTAAAAGGAAGTTACTCTTCGTTCTATGCTTATCTACATTCCATCCGTACTTCTTTTTCTTTCCCTCTTTCTTCTTCTCATCCTCCCACAAAACTCTTTCTCTCTTTCTCTCTCTCAGCTCAGCACGTATAATAAAAGCCAACTATATAACCACGAAAGAAAGAAAGCTCTCTGGAGGTGCTGGAGAGTTAGGACAGGACGTGTTATTAACATTTCTCTCTCTCTCTCTCTCTCTCTCTCTCTCTCTCTTTCTTTCCTATCTTCTTTCTTCCTCCGTTTAGCTCTCTTTTTCGCAGCGATGAAGAAAAAGAAGAAAAATAAAAAAAAGAAGAAAGAGGAGGAAAAGAAAACGCACACACACACACACACACAGCCTCTGATGAAACCACAATGACATAATATTATGCGAAGAGTCTGCGCGCGCGCGCGCAGGGCACGTCGGCAATATAATCATATGCCTCAGCTCTTCGCATCTTCTTCCTCTGCTCTTTTTCGCTTCTTCTTCTCACTACGTATATAGCGTGTGAGACTGCCGTAGCGTATGCACAACCTTCGGACAATCGGTATATATATGTATATGTATATTTAAAGTATGTATATATGTATAACATGTACAGGGGTTGCTGGAAGGCATAGTTCGATATTACCAAAGCTCTCTTTCTATATACCACGCCCTGCGTAAAATACCAATGTGTATATGTATATTTTATGTATACCTCGAGCTAAAATTTTATTTTTATTTTCATTTTCTCTTTCTCTTTCTTCAAGTGCTTTCTTTGCTCTTCTGTAATCACTTTCACACGGATACTTTCGTGTGCATACTCCTTTTGACCTGAGATTATTTTCGACCTCTCCAAAATCAGTATTTTATGATTAGTATTCATGCAATGTTTCATGAATTTTTGAACAGCATGGTTTTTAAAATACTTTTTGTTACATAATAGATGAATACTAGTATAGTACTTTTATTTTATTTTTTTATTTTTCATTTCTTTAAATAAGTAAAATTTATTTCAATATTTATACCACCTTATGGTTAAATTATTCAAAAACTTAGCATTTATACGCAGTAGACTCATATACATACTTCATTTCAAACAGAAATTATATACTTATGAAATGACACAGTAGAAACAACAACAACAACAACAACAACAGGTATCAATACTCTGATTTTTATCACCATACAAACTTAAAAAAAAAATTTTTAGCTTGCAGTGGCAATAATTTTTTGTTCCGAAAATTCTCAAACGAAAATCTGCAAAGGTATAATAAAAGTAAAACAGCAGCAACACCAGCACCATTTCTGTCTTTACAGGACGTTTACGGTATACCAGAGAGTATCGGTAGCGAGTAAAAAAAAAAATGTAAAAGCACAACAAGGGAGTAGTATAGCTGCTGTTGAAATCTATAAAAGTTTCAGAACTGAACAAAAAAAAAAAAAAAAAAAAACCAAATTTGTTTACTTTCTTCACTTTCTCACCCCCGTTCTTGTAGTTGTTTAAGGGTTAAAGGGCTTTTTCTCTTACAGTTCAACATTTTCGCACCGTCTTTATTGTAGAGGCTTAAACGTTAACGTACAACAAGCCGTTTTGCAAAACGGGAATGAGAAAGAAAGAAAAAAAGAAAGAAGCTATACCTACCGATGCAAAGATATTTTAATAAGTCGAAGACACTCCTCGGTGCAGCTTTTGCTCAACGTTAAATAAGAGTCCAGAAAAGAAGGCTCATAGAGAGAAAGAGAGCCCTTGTCGTTAAAACATTTTACGAATGGACAATTGTATGTTGCGTTTTTAATATCATGAAATGAAGAAAAAGAATATAAGGTGTGTATGTATATGGTAGGGTGAATATTTCAATATAAATATAGGATGCGTGTAATCGATGATTACAACAATCTTTATTATATGTTTTTGTGTATGTATGCGTCGTATGACCAAAGATTGTATTTGTGTGTGTAATAGTTTAGCTATACGTGCAAAAATAAAGTCATTCCTATGCCAAGCTATGAGGGAAAGTATAGTAATAAACGATATGTCTGTATGGCTGTATTTTGAAATGACTATAAGGAATATAGCAGATGGACTTGCATGCAATGTTTTTACGTATACACTTATTGAGAGGATCGGTTATATTATAATCGTTGTTATTACGAAATCATCGTATAAATAAACATTTATCCGATATGTTTGGAGGTAACTATATACGATTTATTGCAGGATTATTAAAAAAGAAAAAAAAAAAGAAAGAAATAAAAAAAAAAAACCTTTCAGCATATTTAGAACAAATTGCAACTTTCTGCAGAGTGATAATGACTATACTTTAAGACTTTATGCAATATCCGCAAGGAATATATAAACATCCAGGTGTTATTTACACTTTGTGGCAATTTGTTGCCTCGGTAATTTTCCTCCTCCTCCTCTCTTTTTTTTTTATACAAAATAAGAAAACGTGGCGCCTTGGATATATAGAGAAAGTAAAACAAACAGGAAAAGTCAAATATAAAGAGGGAATGAAAAATAAAAAAACAAAAAAAAAAATTATAAATAAGAAATGAATATGGGCAAGGTAGAAAGAGAAAAGAGAGTGAGTGAGAAAAGCGAAGGTGGTATAGCACATCGAATGAAGGTGTAAGCAGTGAGAGAGAGAAAGAGAAGAGCGTGTGAATGAGCTACCGTGCTGCGGTCTTTCTCTCTCTTTCTCTTCTCGCACCCATCTCATCCTACTCCTTCTTTTTTTTTCCTCCCTTTCGCCTCGATCGGAATGCAACTCGCGCGTGCGCACGCGTATAAGTACACGCCTGATTCTCTTTCTCTCTCAACCTTTTTCGACGTCGCGCCGTCTAAGAATTTCTCATCCCTATATATACGTTTTGCTTTTCCGCTAACTGCTTCTTTGGACTTCTACCTATATAATATACCCGACAATGTCGTCCTTTCGTTTACGGGCAAATGAACGACTGCTGTAGTTGCTGCTGCTTCTGATCGTTAACGTGTGTGTCGTGAGGGAGATTTCGTCGCTTTGATATGCTATACGTTGTATATATAAAAGGTCTTTCTTATATAAATTGACGATTCAAGGTGGTTTGGTTTCGATATATTAATATTGATGCCGTTGATGCACTCGTTTATACGCGCGCGACCTGCTTTTTATATAGTTATATATTCTTTTACTTTTTTTATTTTTTATTTTTATATTCTTTTTTTTATATATTAAGCGCGAATTTTCACGCTTGTATTAGCATTGAATTATGATGGTGATGGTGGTGGTGGTGGAGAACGCGTTAATTTATAAAAAAGAAACAGCAGGTAGAATATATATATTCAAGGTTTCGCGCCTTTTATATGAAAATTTAAGTTGACTTGTGAGTGTATGAGTGAAACGATGAAAGGAGGAGAATCGATGTAAAAATTGGAAAAAAGACGTGTGGTGTATATATATTCGTATAGCGCGTGAGTGTATTTTAATCGAGAGTTTGAGAGAATAAAAAAAAATTTGATTATTTCTTTAAAGGGTATTTATCTTGAACGTGAAAAAAATTTTAAATTGCTATCGAGTACTGACAAATTACTCATTTCGCATGAAAGAACTTTTTAATTTTTTTTTTTTTTAATTTTATTTTTATCACCATTTACCACCTGCATGTTATTTTTAAAATGGCTTGTAGAGCATGAAAAATTCAATAAAATCCACACATAATTAAAATGAAATAAAAAAATGAAAATTATTATTATTTGTAACGTACAGATGTATAATTTTTTATTAATTACATTTTTATTTTTAATTACTTGTAACCATAATTAAATTACTTTTAACTTTGAGGGATATCCATTCTAACATTATAATACCAAAGCATTTACAGTTTCTCAGTAAATTTAGAAGAAATCGCGTGACCAAATTCACCCAGATAGATAATAATCAGAGAAAAGTTTCGTTCGATTTGTAAATAATATAAAATAGATCTATCGAGTTGTACCCACATCTATATAGCTGTATCCACGAAATCGTAGTTCGTGACGGTTAAACAAACATCTCCCGAGGTCGTCAACGAAATTATCCTAACAGTGACTTGCACCACATATACGATCCAACTCAGTCCATTCTTTTCCTACATTTTATTCTTTAAAATTAGTCTCGTTATAAGTAGTTATATCAAACAAGAATCTATCATTATTATCATCGTCAAATTACAATTTCCGTAAGTTTCTTTAAAAAAAAAAGTACCTCTACCCTTATTAATTCTTTCCAAACTAGGTCAACAATAAAATCCATTCTCAAATACATCAAAAAACCTACAAAAAAGAAATAATTAGATTCTTTTAAAATACACAATAACACACACAGATATTACCCAATCCTCAAAAAACATCATTTAGTAAATCTTAACATCTCTCTAAATTCCCAGTTGCCTCGTAGTAGACAGTAGTTACAAACTTCAAAAACAGTATGCTCTTACAAAACACCAGATCATCTACGCATATCAATAAACTCTCTAACTAAACGTCTACCGTCTATAATTCTAAGTTTTCGTAACCTTTAGTACACAACACCAAACGGATGCGACAATGTTTTTACAGTAGATAGACTTTATAGTATAGAAAAGCTCACTACTATTCGCGGATGTTAATGTGCGCTAAAAATCCGTACCGTATAATACATTTCGCAATGTGTCCCCAGTGTCGGTGACTCTGTATATACAATTTTTCGTTCTCCAAACTATGTGTCTCCTCTCTCTATCTATATATAACTACGAGTTCACGCGCGATGCATTCTAACGGAGTATAAGATATTCTCTCTCACTCTCTTTCTCAGCTAAAGTGGAATCCAATCGGTATATACCGAGTGAGAGGCTGTATATAAGCATCGACACACGCGTGACGACGTTCTGTGCCAGACGAGCAGCAATTACCGCTTGGCGGTCTATAAGCTTGTGAGAAGTCCATAAAAAATCGTTAGCCAATATATACCCCAGTAGTAGTAGTAGTAGTAGTAGTAGTAGTAGTAGTAGTAGTAGTAGTAGTAGTAGTAGTAGTAGTAGTAGTAGTTGCAACTTTGATTCCTTCTCGGGATCTGACTGCGACTGACTGAGAGACCACTTCTAGCCCCCCTTAGTTTGGTCTAGACCGCATACTTATTAATCGATAGAGAAAGAGAGAAAAAAAAGAATTGATGGTATATATGTATGTGCGTGTGAGAGTAAGCTCTCTTTCTCTCTCTCTCTCCAGCGTCCAATTACCCCCGTGTAATTTGTACTTAATCATTGTTCTAGTTTGCTTTCTGGGAAACGTGCTTGTTTGCCCGATATTTATGAAAAAATATATATATGTGCAACTTTGATCTGGAGTTAGGATATAGATGTTTGGTTGTGTGTGTGCATGTATGTAGGGAAATATAAAAAGAGAAATTAAATGAAAATTTCTTGAGGAAATGGGTATATGTATACTTGGTTGGAATTTTTTTTTTCTTTTCGTGGAATTAGATTGATGCCAGTGTATTTGAAATTTTCTTTACAACACAAACAATATTATTGAGAGTAAGTTTATAGCGATAAGGAAATCACGATATTGTATGTACAAACAGAAAATATCTTGGAATTCAATTTTTATCGTGGTATTAATATATTTAGGTTTTATTGATTAAACAAATTATATGAGAAATTGATTTAACGGTATACAAACGAATTATAATTGGTAGCTTACTAATTTTGAAATTATTTATCATAAATATTTTATAATATATCTTTACGACAAATAAATCATTATTATTAAGCAATAATTGTCACCTGAAAATAAAAAAATTTTCATCACTTTCACACACACCCAGCTCATAAAGAAAAAAATTTTTTTTTAAAAATTCGAATAATCTTTCAAATTCTTTTTATAATCTCTTATATTATGCCCATGTCAAAGCTTGAAAATCAATTAAAAAAATCCCGTAAATCCATCAACCGGATACTATACAGCTCTCCAAAGCAGCCTATACAACATAAAAGAGACCAAAAGACTGATAATCCTAAATACGCCATAAATTTATTCTCCCTTTCAAAATTTCCATTTTTCCGTAGCCTTTACTCTCTCTCGCCACTAACGCCGATCTACCAACATAATAAACCGTCGTCTTACCTCCCAATAACCCACACACACCCATCAACCATATAGTGTCCATTCATGAAAGCGACCCCACCAGCACACGTTTGCGAGCTTTGCTAAGCAAAATAAAAAAAAAGACGGGAACGTAACACGTGTTATCTTATCGGCTCTCAGGCGTGCGCGCATATATACACACACTATAGACTGCTATATATAGGTATAAGCTCGATCTAATGAGCGTATATATAGCTGCTCTAGCCCTCCGGTCATTGGAATAATTTCCGGGAGGGGGTTAGGGGGTACATATATGTAGTATGGTGTTTGCGCAACGATATGCTTGGGATCGCGTGCGGCGCTTGTTGAGATCGCTTGGCTATTATAAGTATATGTGGGAGCAATGCGTGCACGAGCCGTTAGGATTCGTAGGATAGGACACACTGATGGAGATTATTTGAAGAGCATGAGGTGTATGGGTATATAGTGGCTTATAAACGATTTGCTGCTACTTTGGCTATAGACTGAGTTTTCTTATCACGGAATCATATTTGATAGTAAGGAGAAATGCTTAGGAGAGTGTGTCGTTTTGAATGCTGGATTTATTGCATTCCTGAATAATTTGTAGGCTTTAGGATATGTAGATGTGTGTGAGTGTTAAAATGTTGATAGAAATAAAGTATTAATGGTATGAGTGTAAATCATGTTTCGTTACTTTTGAATTGAGAATTTAATGCAGATTATTAGGTTAAACGTATATTGTTATTTTTATACAGCTCGTGTGTAATGATACTTAGGTATTCGAATTAATTTTTATTTTTGTTTTTAATTATTTGAATTATTATTTCATTATCTTGAATTCAATTAAAATCTTTTAATATATAATATATTTGTAATAAAAAAATCAATTATTTACTTTATTGAAAAACGATTATCGACTCCCCAAAACTCCTTATAACTATTCAAAAGTACTCAAAAGTAAATGTTTCACGATATACGAAAACTTCCAAGCTACATAATAAAAATATTGCTCTAATGGATGTCATAATTCCCTAAGGAAAAACATCCCAACAACGTCAACCGCACATAGACACCCTCAACAACGTGAGAACGTCCGGAGTTAGAAGAGTAACGCGCATCGTTGAGATTTACGACCCCTCCCCCCTCAATACATATAGTCTACGAGCTTTCAATTTTTACGACTTATTTTTTCCTCTTAAGTAGCCAGAAAAAAAAGAAGCAGTCTTCTCTTACGTGTACTTGTATACAAAAAATAAAAAAAAAAAACAGAGCCAGCTCCTGTATACGTCGTAGAAATATACTCTTATCAACTTTGACGTCACGTCAGAGAGTAGTACCAGCAGAAAGAGAGACACCAAGCTTCTATGGATTTTACGACTCTCTCTCTCTCTCTCTCTCTCTCTCTCTCTGTTTCGGTATATCCATTGACTTTTTTACGCCGATTTTATGAGTATTTTTTTTCTCTCTTTCTCTCTGTCTCTTATGCTCTACGCCGCTTCCACTCGATCGTGTTTTCGATTTTACAGTATAATTACATCCTACTGGATACTATCATGTGTGTGTGTATATGTGCAGTGTATTGGTCCAGTCGAGTGAGTTCATTTTGGAAAGAGAGAACGACGCAACCGATGTAACTCCGATGTCTTTTTTCTTTTTTTTTTTCCTATTTCAACCCGATAAGCTTTCAGACAGATTTTCACTTGATCGTCGATTTAAGCCTTCGAGATTTTTGTTGTTTTTTTTTTTTTTTTCGATAGATACAGTTTTAGTGTTTTTTTATGCGTATCTTACATATAGGTATACATGTATATGTGGGACTAAGTCGTATTATTATTAGTGATAAGCCGCTGATGTTCCGATGCTTTTAAGAATATGGCGTATTAATTTGAAGAAAAAAAATTTTATTGAAAAATGCTTTTGGAAAGAATTTCAAGTATAACGACGACATATCGACGACAACAACGCCAATTGCCACATCAACTGGTTTATATATATACTTGAATAATAAAATAATGATGATGATGAGTCTTGGATATGCATATATTTTCATATACTCATATTATGCATTCCTTAACTTAAAACTTTCAAGATTAAAAAATACAAAAATCGCAAGCTATTGTCAGACAAGAACATCTCACTTATCACACTCCCCATTACAATCCTTTAAAAAAACAAACAAAAAAAAAATTGAAAATGAACTTACGTGCTTACATATAGCTCCAAGAGACTTTACTATCATCACTATAAATGCTAGAGTATACGTAGTGATTTGCAAAGGCGAAAAACACGGGGCGGCTGTACACGAAAGAAAGAGAGAAAGAGAGTCTTAACGCTCTCTTGGAATTTCGCGGAAGAAATTTACGCGAGCGGTAATGCGATCCAGTTATTCGCAACCTCAGCAAAGTTTCCTTCCTCTCTCTCTTACTCTCTCATGTAAGTATGTATGTGTGTGTGTATGTGAGAGAGTCTATAAGGTTTGTTTCAATTCCAGCTTGCTTGCGTGAAAAATTCTCGCTGAAAAGTGCTAGGCACTTAGAGACCTTCTCTCGATTCCCCTATACAAACTCTCTGTAAAATAAGAGAGAAGAGAAGTAAGGAACTGTGGATTTCAAAAAAAATTATTTTCTGTATATACCACAGAAAAAAAGGAAGTAAAGGTGTGCATATAATTTGACCGAGTTCGCGGTTCGTTCGCACGAGAAGGTGTGAATATCGTTACGGTGTCTCACACACATACACACGTTGCATCGTTTCCTCACGGTGGTTCACCCTCTAAAGACTGTAGCAAAATTGCGCATGCTTACGAGCAATGTGTGCGTTTATATTTGCGGACCGACTACGGGTAATTGATATCGGCTAACTATAAATTTCCATTGCGATTTTCCCGCTATATAAGCTTGAGCGTCTTTTTCTCTTGAGAAGCGTCGCTTAAATATACTGATACTAAGTGTGTATGTATGTATGAATGTATGTGTGTGAGTGTGTAAAAGAGAGTGTACGGTGTATTAGCGCACGCACAACTCTTGCGTATACATATAACTACTAATTTGATGTGAATTTAATGAGGAAGGAGGAGTATTCGTGTAATGATTGGTAATTAATTATCTGAATGTATATAATGTGTATGCAGCTATAATATTACGTGATATTCTGGTCAATGGAATATCATGTGTATGTATGTGTCTATGTATCCGTTGGTTAAATTTTTTTTTTCTATTTTTTATGTAAACATGATTATTAGCTATTTTTAGTGATTTGCTGATTGGATCGGTAATTATAGATGCAGCACTTCCCTTATGATATTCTTTTTTTTTTCTTATATTGACAACCGTCAATGATTAAACACCTAAACTAGTTTTATATTATATGTAATATGATATTTCTTGATGTACTTGTCAAGTAAACATTACAGTTTTAAAATTTTTAACGGTATTTTAAAATTCAAAGAAATCTATTAAATTCATTATATGACAATGTTCTTTAATGATTTTCTATGAAAATAACACTAATTTTATAATGTATCATTTTTACAAAAAAAATAAATAATGAATAAATGAATAAGTAAAATAAAATCTTTGCATAATAATGCTACAAAATACAATATTCAACTATTACTAGGTATATTCTAAAAATCAAGTTCAAAAATAAAAAGTCAAAAGAAATTAGCGATTTACACAAATCTTATCACACAATATCCAACGCTAAGTTCGGTAAGCCGTTAATTCGTTCAAGTCCTATAACATCATTGTCGGCACCTCAACACCTTTCAAACCAAGGGGGATGCAGTGAAAAAGAGAGAGAGAGAGAGAGAGAGAAAATCAGGAGAGAGAAAGACCAAGATGTTCTCGCGAGAAGAAGGCGCGAACTGCTTGCGCGCGCGCGGGATGCCTGTAATTTTCATTCCATAAAACATAAGGCGAATATTCGCGGCTTGGCGCAGAAAATATATACGGATCCATCAAGAACCCTCCCTCCCTCTGTGGCGGTATCCCTCTTTAGCGGCTTTTACTGTATATACACTCATCTTAGCTAATCCCCGTCTTATTGCCGTTGAGCTTGGTGAGGATTCCTGTGAAACGCGCGCAATTATATTATGTGAGTTGGATTTTCAGAATTCAGTTTTGTGAGCGAGTCCTAAAGCCTATAGCTGCGCTGCTCGTACGTTATTTTTGTGGTGTGCAAGTGCGCATATTTACTAGGTTATTTACTATAGTGAGTATAAAGGCTGAGTAGGCCTTTTTCCGGGTTAATAAAATGATTAGCGGAAACGGGAATGTATGAGGGTTTTTGCTTTTTCTTTTTGGAAAAAAAATAGGGTTGATTTTTGTGGCTGATTGGATGGTACTGGAATTATGGTTTGTATGTGTGTATGTTGGAATTATGCGTTTTATGCTTAAAAAAGCGGCTTGGTAACGCTTGTATTTTCTGTTTATAATGTATAATAAAATAATTGCGAGAAAAGCTTGATGTTTAAATTAACTGCGAAATATAATATCTTTTAGCTTTTGTTTTAATTTCAATTAAAGTTTTGTGTTGATTCATAAAACTCAAATTTAATTTTCATGCTATGTTAAAAAATTTCTTTATTATAAGACCACATGATTGACCCTTATTTTTACAAGCCATATAATATGGTATCAAGAACATCATCTTTTTCAAAAAAAAATTGAAGAAAATTTTGAGAAAGTATACAGCCATAATACACACGAAATTTTCTAAAAATAGCAGCATCAAATAGCAGTGAAACTAGATTCTCAAGTGCAACTCCTCGTAAAAAAACATTTTCTTTTTCTCTCACTTGGTATAAGATCCTTGGTGTGCACATGTGTGTAAGAATATATATATATATATATATATATATATATATATATATATATATATATGTACCAAAGTGAAATGGCATCTCCTTGGAAAAGATACGCTCACCCGCGTATAGTATATAGTGTGAGTCTATAATATCGCCTCGACATCTGCTGCAATACAACATATTATATGTACCCTCTACTGTACACCATATCCTGGATATGTACAAAAGTATAGAGAAGATAGAAGGGAGCGTATCTGCTTTTTCTCTCTGCTGTGTAAACAATAAAGTGAAAGTAGACACAGTCGTTGAAAAAATCGAGTATCTCCCTTTGCGTGTGTGTGTGTGTATATATATCGCAAGTGTCAGAGGGTGTTCCATTACCGTTTTCATTCGACTTCTGTATTTTTTTGATGAATGCTGCTCAGTCGTTAATGGTTCGACAGTAAAATCTTTAAGTTTCCTTTTTGGTCTGGGAAATTTTTGTGTGAATATGAAACCTAGGAATACTGGATAAAGACATGTAATGATCACTTAGATGTGCTTTTTTTTAAATTTAACAATTAATGAAGAAAAATGAAGTTTCCTTTAAAATAAATCATTAAAAGAGAAAAATCAAACATTACAATTTTATAATATCATCATTTTATTTTAAACATATAATTTTAATCAATCAACTTACATCGCATCTTACAATAATGTCATACATTACAATTCATAAACCAAAAGAACAAAAATAAACACAACAACGTCTTGGATAAACCAATGGAAATTCTCTTAAATCAATAATTATCAGCGGGAGCGCATAAACTTCCCTGAAGAGTCGCGATATTATACCAAAGGAAAAAGTCCAGGTGTGGCATTTATATGTTTTAAGCCTAACCAATCGGACTAAGAGAGACATCTGTAAGCTATTACGAAGCAGGTAGACCTATACCTTGAGTACATAAATCACAAGACGTAAAAGCCTAGCAAAACTTGTATTATATATACAGAGATGCATATATATGTATATGCATACACAAAGGTGTCGCGGCGCTATCTTCTACGAGATAAATTTGCAATTTACGAACTCTGTTGCGAATATATTTATTTTCAGACAACTTTCTTTTTATTTTTGTTCCCCTATTTTCTTTTCTTTTTTTTTTGTTGTTGTTCATGTAATCTAGTGAATGCATTTTTGACAAAGCATCTATATTCATATATCTTTATTTATAAAAAAATAAAAAATATTTTACTCATTTTTATGTTATATAAAAAAAAAAAGAAAACATTTTATTTATATATTTTGCAGAATAATTATATTAAGCCTTTTTTATTCTTTCATATATAGTGTATTTCGGCTGAAGTTCGGAAGCTTAGAAAACAATAGACGCCCGGAATCGAACCCACAATGTGTGGATTACAAAGCCTACGTTCTATTAACCAAGCAATTTACCGAGACACGTTCATCAATGATTGATATAAGTATTTCTATGAAAAACTATACATCCTCAAAATCAAACCTTTTGACATCAAGCTGACAAACTTTCAATCGCCTCTTTCCAACATTTTGTCAAGGAACCTTACATTTTTTTCACTCACTCATTCTATTGGCCGTAAAGAAGAAAGTCATATGACTTAAATGACAAACTTAAAAAAAAAGCAGTCATCTCTATACATACTCAAATATTCTCTAGTATTAAGCATACGATTTACGATGTCAATAGGTGTATACCCTAGCTGCTCGCTGGCTGAATACTAATTCACTCGTGCCACAAGTGGGCGTTACGTTGTCTGCTTTTAAATATGTCTTGCTACACCCGCGTAGCAAATTCAATCAAAGCTCTATACTATAACGTCTCAGCTCTCTTTTACGCATACGACTTCCGTCTTCTTCTACTTTGCATGGAACACCTTATCTTTAGCTTTAACCCCATCGTCGTTGCTTTATAATTCAGGACACCTCGCTTGCACATGCACTTTTTATTTTTAATTTTTCTATAAAGAAACCGCTCGGGTATTAAATACGATGCCTGAGAAAAGATTGCGTATGCTCGTAAAGACTGTACGTATATAGCGTCTCTTTTCCTTTCAATCAAAGCTGATTTTCCGTTCTTATGCATATATATTAGAAAAAAAATAATAATAAATGAATGTAGGATGAATAGAATATGTGTGCGACAAAAGAGTAGCGAATATAAAAATCTCTGTACGGTCGTTTAATGATATAATTGCTTTGCGGTAGCAGCTCTTTTCTAATTCAGTCCTGGCTTAACTAATTATAATAAATCAAGTAAGACTATTATTGAGAATTTCTATACGTGTATCGGTATATATACCAAATATATGCAAAAAAGGGATAAGCTTTTTCAGCTGCAGCTTTAAACGGCTTAGTTCCATTAGTATCTCGAATTAGCCTCTTTTTTTTCATTAGCGAAATAAAAATCTTATCGGTTAAAAATGAAAGAAGTGGCGATCGGTAAAAGAAAAAGTCTTTCCTGCACACAAACTGCAGTACACTTGGTAAAATTTACTTCCAATTCATTAAATACGTAGCAGCAGCAGCGTGAAAGGACCGTAAAACTTGCTTTCGTCCCCCAAGAACTCGAGAGACTCCTTAATCCCAAGAGGACTGGGTGAGGACAGTCATATGGGATATGTTACAAAACGAGGAGGAAAAAGAGAGAGAGAAAGAAAGAAAAATTTAAGAAAAAGAACAAGATCCACGTGCGCATATACATACACACCGAAGACGAGGAAATAAGGAGAGTATAAGCAAGCGCCAAGTTATTTTTTCGGGAAAAAAAAAATTTCGAACCGGTCCTCTCTTGTGTGTAGAGTATATATCCGTAGCCAAGATAGTATAGTGTCCTTTCTGCCTCAAGGGACATAATGGAGCCAAGTCATATCTTTTATTAGCTCCATTGCGAATTCCTCTGCTGCTGCTGCTACTTGGGTGATTCTTTTCTGATGCGCTGGATGACTTCGATGCTTTCTACTGCTTGTTTCTTCTTCTTCTTCTTCTTCTTCTTCTTCGAGGTTAACAGCCGAAACGGATATCTTCTCTTGTGTATAGATGTGAGGATGAGGTTCACTTTGGCAAAGAGGTAGTTGCTTTGATGCGAAATAGCTCTGTGGGAATAGAGTCGTTTCTTAAATGCCAAATGATATTGAGCTTCTGGGTGTAATACACTCTCAGCAACAGCAGCAGCAGTAAGAGGCTTTACATTGGCAATTGCGCTTTAAGTTAATTTTATTGGGAGGTATGGATAATTTAATGGTGAATTTAATTTACAGTAAAACATTATTTTTTTTTATTTTTTATTTCTTGTAATGTAATTGCTTATAACGGGATGAATCAATGACATACGAGAATCAATTTATTAATGAAATAATTAATCATTTATTTTTTTTTTACGAGGTATAAAAATTGTCTGGTAAATTGAGAAATAACTAATAAATTTTTATTAAAAAAAAAAAAATAATATTATTAACTATCAACTATCTTAAAAACCCTTTATAAAAAAAAAAAATGTTTCAATATTCTTTTTTTGAAAATTCACCAGCCTACATCTTCAAATATCTTGAAATCAATCAAATAACCTTTCCACCACTCAATAATCGATAATCCACTCACAAAGAACCAGATCTTTCAAATTCGCATAATATCACCTAAAGAGCAAACTATTAGGTCTCCGGAAATTAGATCAGTGAAACGCAACAAAAGTTAGAGGAAAAAGGGTGTCGAGAGCGTAGAGTAGAGTAGAGGGAAACAAGAAAGAAGAGTACGACACAGTCTTCCAAGCTTTAATGCACGTCATCCAAATCTATATATACGCGATCCAATAAACAAGGCAAGTTTATCAGGCTATTATGCAGGCCGCGTGCGAGAGCTTATCTTTAAGGCCGGACACCCACTTGAAAAAGCGTGGACGTGGACGCCCTCGGCGCCTGCTGACCAAACCTCACACGTTGGCCCGATGCTGTCACGCCTCTGTTTATATACCTTTCTCGAGTTTAGTTTAGTCTTGTATGTCCCAGCAGCCATGGAGTTACGTTGTTAGCTCACGCAGAGAAAGACATACACGTGAGCTTTCGTTTGTGAAAACATATAGCGGAGGATTATTTCTGATGAGATTTTGGAGAAGAATTTGTTTGCACGATGGATTTGCACCTCAAGTATGTTGGTTGATTTTAGCAAAATAGGATGAGAGAGAGAGAGAGAGAGAGAGAGAGAGAGAGAGAGAGAGAGAGAGAGAGAGTAGGAGAGAGAGGCTAATTGTGTGCTAACGTTAATTGAGAAGATCTGAGTTATGGTCACTTACAAATGTATATTCAAGAATATATATTTTCTCGATATATACTCAATATATGCAAATTAAAACTAACGTTCTCGCTTACGGGAATATACATTTTTTTTTTTAATTTTATTTTAAATTCTCAGCCTCGTTAATCAAGTAAGCTTGTGCACTTAAAATGTTTACCTCGAATGAGAAAATAATTATAATTTTTTTTCTTCTTCATCTTATTTTACTATAACTTAGAACCGGTAGTCGATAATTATTATTTATTGCTCTAGCATTGATCGAAAAAAATTTCAATAAAGCATTAAAATCCAAGAGAAAAATTAATTTAAAATAAAAAAAAAAAAAGAAGAAAAATTAACGTATTATAGACATATTGAGCAAAAAGTATCGAAGAGTATATATATCTTTTACATACCATAATATACCGACTCTTCTATCCATAAGTTTTTTTTACTTATGTCGATAAATCACAGGAAGACATGGCGAGATTGAAACACTTGTTGCTTGGGAATAAAGAAATTTTCTTATCATTGATTAAATACACACGTATATCCTCAAAAAGTCAATGTAATTTCCACAAATGGATATTTGCATAATTGTAAACTAATATACATTGGGCAGTTCGCGCCACTGAGGCCCACATAAATAAAGATATGAACCTCATATTTAATTCATGAGTCGCTGACTGCTGCTACGCGCTCGTATACTATACACTATAACCGGCTAATGTACGCGTCTCCCAAGTGTGTGTGTGTGTGTGTGTGTGTGCCCACGCATCAAAACCGCATAATGCGTTGACTTTTTTACAACATAATCTTAATGAAACTTTATTCTCTTGGTTTTGGAGGTATAAGATGAGACACACACACACGATTAGCGACTTTCGATCTTTTATGTTGGTAGGGGTTTTATAATGAAGTTCTGCTTGTCAAAGTTAATATGACTGGTTGCACATATACGCGACACTGAAAAACAAGTTTCTTATAGTCTCCACATGTTCCACAGGAATAATAGAAATTGAACAACGAAATTCGCGATATTATTAATTGCACATGAATATTGATAAAAAATACATCAGTATATTTAAAAATCTTAAAATTAATTTTATTCAAATTTAAATGAATTAATTATCTAAGAAAAGAAAAATCACAAATGTTAAATAAAATTCCTTTATACTAATCTAAAAATAATAGTATACGCAGAAAAAATTTATCAACCAGAATATAAAAGCGAAGTAGCGCATTCAACGCAGTCAATGTCTTAAGGACTTATCAGCAATCAATCGCATATACATATACTGTCAATACAACCGCACTGCGTATATACCTACACACATGAGTTTATATAGGTGCCATTGCAAATCGGCGCCGGCGTCACGCAAGGGAATAGACGGTATACTTATATAGAAACTCTTTGCGAAGAGATCTCGTTGAGTTTGACAAACGAGCCGAAGGCCATAAGAGTTGTTTCACGCAAGCAAGACAGATAAGAACAAGACGTGGTGTGTGTGCCATCGTTATACACTGTTTCGCACCATGGGACATGAGAGAGAAGGAGGATAAATATATATTTCTTGGAAAAGTGAAAAGTGACGAAGAAAGCAAATCTTATACACTTGATCTAAGGATATATGTATTCTTTATAATGTGTGGCAATACGTAAAGTTTTTATGTATACGTCTATGTATGTACGCGAGTAACTTCTTTTTTTTTTTTTGTACTACAATTCCTGAGTCTTGAGGTCGTACAGTAGAAGTCCCATGTGTAAATCAAAACGCGATTTACCACATTTATCGACATTTTGTTGGAAGGTGGCAAAGACGAAGGACGTATTATATATACGATGAGCTCTCCTCTTGGTACAAGTTTTTTTTAACACGTGATTCCAATCGATATATGATGGTGTTTCTTTTTTTTTTTTATTTTATACGGCTCAGTGTAAAGCTGTATCACCGGATTCTCCTACTACTCTAAAAAAAAAAAAAGCTACTATTAATACGAACATATCCTTCTTTTACAGAAAATATATTTCAAGATTTCTGTCGCTTTAAATCTCTTTAAGATTTTACACGTGTAATTCAGTAACTGCCACACGAGATATTCTTGTAACACTCGTTCATACTTATTATTATATCTTCTCGTGTAAATTCTGTAACGCAAAATTGTAGTACATAAATTTTAAAATCCATACATATATGTGTGATGTTGCTCTGGATAAAAAGATGAAATTTAAAAATAATTTTGAATTGATATTTTACATGTTACTTGTTTGTATTAATAAAATAATACATTTTTTATGCAAAGTCTTACATTGAATTTTTTGAAAAATCTATTTTAAGATATTTCTTATATGAATTAAAGTTAGCTTGTACTTATACACACACATGAAACATTGTACATATAATTATTCATTTGAATAAACGCTTGGTAACAAATACCAATGATTACTTTAAATAAATATATAGGCATACCTAAAAATACCACTAGCATTTATTTAACATACCTATCCCTTTATCATACATTAAACCAGAAAATAAACATTTATTATTGACATTAACAATTTTATTAAAAGCCTACTAGCCTTGAAATCAAAGGAAGCTGGTATATACATACAAAAATATACCTTTTGCAAATCCGGTGTGGTGCTCATACCTATATACCGATTATTATATACGCACCGATCGCGTGTGAGATCATATGGATGTATATAGATATATATAACCTACTATTCTCATCTTGTATTAAGTAGGAGCCAACTATGTAATTGCAACGCGCAAGTCGCGTATAATTATAAAATATACTGGAAGTTTACGATTGAGGGGTTGGTACTATACATTGAAAAGGGATCTGTTATACATTACAAGAGAAGAAGCCTATATAGTTTGCTCTCTTTCTCTATATGTCGTTAGAAACAAAAGCTTCTCGACTTGAGAGGGAGAGAATCAACGAGTTATACTTGTTCCGATGTATTCATCCCTTCGTGGTAATTTAAAACGGGAGACCGGACGTACATCTGCAACTCTTGAAAAAGTTTTTCAATTAGGATTGAACGTTCGTAACCAGTTCCACGAAACTGCTATGATTTCTTTGAAACTGCAATTCTTAAGGGTATATCAAGGCAACCTATGAATTATGGAGAAATTTTTAAGTGATTTCTTTTTTTATCTTTGAACAGGTTATAGGATGTATTGATTGCAAGATAAAAATTTTATCTCTTTTTATTTTTGAAAAAAAATTTTTCAATTTTTATTTTCTAATATTTTTACAATTTCATACAAAATATTTATTATCAGTTCATAAAATAATCACTATCTCAACAATCGCAAAAGGTATTTTAATTAAACAAACGATCTTCCTCCCAAAACATATACAACTCTGTATAATATTCTTTCTAGTCAACTTCAATACTCTATATCTTTACACTATTATACACACACACACACACACACACATCAAAAATTTCAAAACGCGCACCACAAAATTTTCAAAAAACCTACCAACACCACCACATTATATAAACCATTGTATTTTCTTACCCACAAATCTCACTCCAGCACACCTCTCCATCAGCATCCAATATAACCCTTTACCAACACTCTCACACATACACATACACTATCTTCACACATATAAAGCCGATATATATGTGAGATCGTATAAGCGATATACACCACACGCGCGGATGACCATCGCAATATTCTTTTCCCTCATCCTATCCGGCCACGAGAAACGTGAACCCCTCTTCACGGGTAAAAGAGAGAGAGAAAGAGAATCGCGTTTCGCGCAACAGCAGCAGCAGCAGTAACGTCGTCCTCACCTTCGTGGCTAGTCGATCGTCTCGTACCTTTTTTTTCTCTCTTCTCCATATCCCTCTCCTCCTTTTTACCTCATCCAGCGTCCGGCTACGGAAGGGTGTTCACGTTACTTTTATGAGGGAGAAAAGAGAGATAGGATTTTAGCTTCTTTGTTTCAACGGTTAAGGTATTATAGCTACATACTACAGATATATGCTTTGTTTTTAATGTTCCGATATACGTAGATATCTAAGTCGAATATGGTATTTTCTTGACATTTATACTAAACATTTTCGTATTCTACGATCTACGAATTAAAAAAAAAAAAAGAGTTCAGTCCTTGTTTTTCCCTTGAAACTTCACTATAGCTATTATTTTAAAGAATAATCATCGTTTGACCTTTGATATGCATCAATATACCTTTGCTTCCATTAAGACTCCCAAGTTGAAGTTCAAAAAGCAACAAGTATATTTCAGTATCCTCCTCGTACTTCTTTCAGTAAAAGAACAATCCGTTGTATGAACTATGATGAAGTACAAAGCCAACCGTAAGTCACCTATACTACGTACGTTACTTGAAAAGGAAGGACAGTATAGAAATCGAAGAAGTATCTTAATACCAAGTACATAAAACAAGAACAACGTGGGTTCCTGAGAGTCAACATCCGTACACAGATATCGTTGTTAGTAGACTTTATACAGTATACTAACGCATCCCTTAAGATATTTAACTTATATTTTCCAGTTATGTGATTTAGAGCTGTTAAAGGATAAAAAGATGACCGGTATATCGGCCTCTAAGTTCCACGTATATGACGCAAGGAGAAATGACTGCGTGAGTTTATACTCTGCACGACGATGATGTTCTTTACAATTTATATATCTAACTCTCCTGCACGATTTGAAGATATCGATTTAAGCTTATCATTTGTGTCATTTGATTTTTTTTAAACATCAAAAATATATCTCATAAGTACTGTTTTATGAGTTGTAGGTTGAGTTTGAATTAAAAGGTTAAATATGAATGATTTTACAACTGTAACATGTAAAGCTTTAAAACTTTGATCGCAGTTTTCATTAAATTTCATAATTAAATAAAAAAACTTGTCACAAAAACAAAGTATCATCATATCGGACATATTCATGTTCACCTCTAGCTGCTGCTGCTTCACATATTCTCATCGTCTTTTCCACGAAGCTCTTCGAACTATAAGGTATACCTACATACAATCAGGGAAGCACCTCTATATACGCGCTTGGCGTCCAGGAAATCCCGTGAGCCCCTTTTTCCCTCGGAGCTCCTCTTCCTTCACGCCTGCGAAACTTTTCAGCCCAGAGGTGGCTAAAGTATATATAAGGAGGAGGAAAGGGGGGAAGGTCGACAAGTGGCGGGTATATATACACTGATGAAACACGGTACACGCGAGCATATACATACTGCTGAAAGAGAGAGAAAATGTTCGTTCGCTCGTTCATAAGGCTTCGAAAGAGAGAGAGAGAGAGAGAGAGAGAAAGAGAGAAGTTTATCTTTCGACACCTGATAATGATTCGCCTGAAATATTCTCCGCAAAGTGCCGGCGAACGAACGAACGATGGCCGCTTCTCTCGCGAGTGTGCAGTGTATACGCGGTCGGTTGCCGCGGAGAAATTGGAGATTCTGTAATGTACCGAAGGTAACAAGGGAAAGAGAGAGAGAGAGAGAGAGAGAGAGAGAGAGAAAGAAAAGGAAAGGAAAGATGCGGGAAAGAGGTAGGGTTGTGTATATGTATGTATAGGTATACGTATATATACACGTGTAATGACGGTATATCACGTGTAAAAAATTTATATCTTTTGCGCCTTGAATTACCCCCTCTTTAGAAAAGACCCCCCTTAACAATATTTCTTTTTGCGGATATAATTTTTTTTTTTTTATTATTTTTCTTGGGAAAAATGTTTATTAGCCGAAAATTGGTATCTTTAAATAATTTTGTTGAAAAACATTCTCGATATATAAAATAATAGCTTATTTGATATTTTCTTTTAGATACTATTATTATTATTATTATATCGATGAAATTTAACGAGGTGTTTGGTCAAATAGCTTCGATTATTATTCATCGATATAAACTCTCTAACACGATATCAGAATACTCAAAAAAGAAAAGAAAAGAAAAGATTATTCTGATGAAAAATTGAAAACTTATCGAAGCCTATATTCGTTCTTTACTTGTCGAGCTAATGAGTACAGTAATAATATTAATAGCTACGATAAGCGAACATAACGCGTCTCTAAACATCGACGATGATAAAATCGAAGACATGGGAGAGAAGAGCGCAACAAAATAATAAGTCTACAAGTAAGCTAGCACCAGCTATATCCCCATGAACAACAAAAAAAAAAAAAACAAAACAAAAAGAAAAATAAAAAGAAAAATAAAAACGTATATCCAGAGCAAAAAAATAAAAATCAAATAGCATAGAAGGTTAATAAACAGGTGCAAGGTGTAGTACCAGTCTCGTTCGATCTCGTCGTATCGATATAGAGAAAGAGAGAATCCAAAGAGCGAACAGCAATCCAAAGAGAAAAAAAAAGAAAAAATATCTCGCACCCTGTCTCTCTCTCTCTCTAGAGAAATGCAACATTGGGAGTACGGATACCCCGTCTTATAGTTTCTCATATGCGTGTGTATGTGTGTGCGTTTAGCCAGAACCCTATACTGCGACACTTCGTTAATTAACGAAAGTGACAATCGTATATAAGGGAAGTCTATACACGCACCTTAGAGTAGTTGCAGAGAGAGAGAGAAAAAGAAAGAAGGTATATGCCATAAAACTCGTTCAGTGAGTCGAAAGACGTGGAAACCGATCCCCGGCCCAGTCAGTAATTCCATTTGAAGGAGAGAGAGAGAGGAAGCTGTCCACCCGTTCTCTCTTTTTTTTACTCATTTCTTTTCTGTTTCCGTAGAAGAGAGAGAGAGAGAGAGAGAGAGAAAGAAAGAAAGAAAAAAGAGACTCAACACCAATTTGCCTGAGGTGTGAAGTACATCTAAGGTCTCGGTCTTCTCACCCTTTTAAGAGTATACGTACCAACACTTTGTATACTTCAATTAATTTTTTTTTTTCTTTTACTCTTTCCTCAACGATAAAACGCTTAGAAGTGTATTAAAACATACGTGCACGGGCGCGACTTGATCACACTGAATATACTTTAGGTTTTGAATAACTGGCAGCTTTCTTAGTGCGACGCGACGTCGTAATGGTAACACACCTTTCGAGACTCTCTGCTACCGCCTTTTCTCATTGAAAGAAGAGTATAGAGCTGCTATACCGGTATTAAACTCCCACATTGTACCACAATTTTTTTTTTTTTTTATTCACAATAGGTCACTCACACTAAAAACTGAATAACCTGAGCTTCTCACTCACTCTTTCGCGGTTTAACCCTACTACCCTATACCTTCATCTTTTTCTCGCTTTATTCTATAGGTATGGGATATATAGAACGACGTCGGCTTTCTTTTTTTTTTTTTTTTTTTTAAGTGATCACACAGTGTATATTATATACGGCTTACACACCTTCTTTTTCTATTCCGCTTTCACACCCTTTACCTACTTGTTAAACCTTTACGGACTTATACTATAGTGCGTTTAAGAGCTTCTTGGACTTCCTGTTTGTTCATCTGTCTTTTATCATTAAGAATACTTGGAAACTCTCGGCTATAGGATGTTAATTAGAAATATAGAGTTTGATAGAATGGAATTTTTTGTTTTTGAATGATGAATAGATTTTTCTACTGGTTATTGCAAATTTTATAGAGATAAACTTTATTTTATTGTTAAAATAATTTTTAAATTATTTAATTGTCTTATTCTTGTTGAAAATAATTCATATCATCAAAAAAAAAAAAAAAATTAAATTATCTTAAAAAGTAGGACTACGTAAGTATATTCCTAGAAACGATCTGTTACGTACAGTTTGCGTGTTTTGTCTCTCCTCTGGAATCTAGAACGTAGAATTTTAAAAATCGGATATTTGAAAAATGACGACTCTTCCATCTGTTTCTAAAAGGTGAAATGACAGTTGAAAGGTATCTTTCGTTTGTTTCATCGTTTTCAAAACCATTAGAGCACACTGCAATTATACAAATTTTGCATTTTTCAAACAATTATAGTAAGACCTGCAATTATTCTTAATTTTTGTATTACTATTTGTGCTTAAATTGTAGAAATGTACCGTCTGGCTTTGTTTTCTCTGAAAAAAATTATGTATTTAATATTTTAAAAGGTATCTGATTGTACATAATTAATAGATCGCTTAAGAAGACTTATATTTTTATATATTGAAAAATACTAGTTTCGATGTTTTCTTAAATTATTTGATTTTATAAACACTGTTTGGTATCATTTAAATAACCATCTAATAACATATACTTTATTGGGTTCACTAAGTAAAAGATGTTTCTACCAATACGAGCCTTTCAATTAGAACAAAACGAACAATTTTTGAATATTTTCAAATATTCATATATTAGTGTACCTACTACTTTAAAGGATATTATTCTAAATTGAAACCCAAATTCTATAATAAGACAATTGCTGAGGAAAAAATTGAACAAATTTAAATATTTCCATATTAACTTGCGTGGGAAGAAAGAAAGAAAAAAACATTTTTCGATTACATAACAGTCTGATCAGAGATATAAAATAACATAATAAAGCAATTAGCTTTACATCTTGATCTTAATCCTACATACACTTGTCGTTATTAAACTTACCAGATGCATCTCACTTCCATTCACTTGGAAAACAAATCAGAGTAGTAAACTTCTTTAAAAATATTTCAAAGCACAATACAGATCCAAAACAATATATATACAACTCTAACCAAGCACTTGGGTACACCCAACCAGTAGTGGTCCAGAATCTCACCAGGCGATCGCGTGCATTAAAATCTGCCAGGGTGCTCACAGCCTCCCTATCCCTCTCTCTGTTTCTCTTTCTATCTATTAATTGTCCAGCGACGTGGGCGGCTCCTGGAGTCGACTAATTGCCCCCGCGAGAGATAGGCCACGCGGAGAATAATTCGCCACGGGAACCCCCGAGGAGAGAGAGAAAGAAAGAAAGAAAGAATGAGAGAGAGTTCGTCCTCGCATTTGGACCTCGTATACTATACGAGATAGCTCGTGATGCTGCGCCAACTACTACTTCGGGTACCCCGTGATATCCGGCTATCTCCCGTTTGTTCTCTTCAGCTGATCCTGATGCTGCTACTACTATACTGCTATACTTGCTGATCTTTTTATATGGGAGTTATTTTTTTTTTAGAGGAGTCGTTGGCATGCGCGAATGAGGTACTTTAAGGAGGGCTGTTTGTTTAAGAAAAATTTTGATGTGAGGCTTCTTAGAGTTTTGTTTGTGCTGTGGATTATTGTTATGATAATATAAGAATGAGAGAAAAGACTCTTGGTCTGATTTATGAATTAGATGCTATCGATTAATTTTATTCAATTATGTATTTTTACTTTTGATGTACTTGAGGTTTTTTAAATTCTTTATCAGATGCTCTTGTAGTTAAGGATTATCAGAATTGGAAAACAGAATTATTAATAATTTGAAATTAAAAAATTATTATAATACTTTAATAAATATAACTTTCTATTCTATACTGGCGTGATTCATGTATAGTTGAAAAATAGAAAGTTTACTCTGGTTTCTGTTGAAGAAAACTAATGAGTATTTAGGGAAATTATACTTGACATTGTACAGGCTTAGAGTTGAAATTATTAGATACTACTTTGACAAATCTTTTGACGAAAACCTTGCAGCTTCGTATTTTTTTCTGAAGTTTTTTTTATCTTACCGAATATTTTTGGATCTAATTCGATTTTGGTTAACTCTAAATTTTTAAAACAGGAAGTTACGAAAAATGAGATCGCTGTCTTCGTTATAATTATAAAATAAAAAATTCTATCTAATTTTATCAATAAAAAATTGTTATTTTGAAAAACAATAACTATAACGGCAATACTTATAATTTATCGTAAAATTTTAATGAAAATCAAGACAGTCACACCCAGTAGAATAACAACTAAGCGACATTATATCTGTGAGTAATGACGATAATAAACGAATGCGTGACAAAGGCAGGGGTCAGCTGACACACGTGGCCTTAATTGCTTTTTATCAAAATCAAGAGCCTATAATATATACTATATACGATCCCAACTACTTCTTAGCCCTCCTCTGTAGTATATATATTTTCATAGCTGACCCCTGCAGGGCTCCAGTCGAAGGTATCTATATATAAACGTAAGATCGCCAGCTGATCTTTAACAGATCTGTACTGGCGTACATATAAATCATGTTAACGTGCTGGTATACACATTTATAATATACACACATACATATACACTCGTATGAGATTTTGCGGCGCTTACAGGGTATTCTCGAACTCATTAAATCTATCGAGTGTTCCACGCGAGAGGATATAAAAACTCTCGGGTGTAAAAACTCGCGCACTATACTGAGGTTGATCGCGGATGTGTGTGTATTTATATATATATATATATATTTTAGCCCAAGGGACCTTTTTTTCTTTACCCCTCGAGCGCGTGATTTATCCACCATTTGCTATACTCTCGCGAGTTATTTAAGTCTTTACTTGTGGCTTGTATTCTCGTGTGTTTGTATGTGTATAAATATATATGAGTGGACGAATGACGGGTTGGTGTTACAAGATTACTTTTTTTTTTTTAAATGTTGGATCACACTACCATTTTGCTGTTTACGCGTGTATATAACAAAATCCTCATGATGAAGCTCGTGTAAAATGAAAGATATGTTACGCGTGACTTCATATATTTTACACTGGGAGTCTCTTAAATTGTGACTTAGTTGTGGAATTTTGGCGTAAAACTCGTAAATTATACTTAACGTGTTTATTTTCTTGTATAATTTTTTTTGCTTTTTTTATTTTTTTTTTATTAATATTGTTATAATTATGAAAAATAATATTTAAAATAACATTATTTATCTTAAAGTGTGTTACTAAATATGAAATTCAGTTTTTTTGTACAAATTGAATAAAAATCCGCTTGCAAAGGTTCTTTACATCGCTTTTAATATAATTAATTCAAAATTTCCACTATAATAATCACCTTAAAAGATAATCAAGACTGAATTACTATGCCAGCACGTATTCACGTGAACTCTCTCATTTTTTACAAGCTACTTTATATCTTGGTTCGTTTCCATAATCACTATACTCTAGGTCACTTTTCATCAAAATTAGATCTTATTATGATACTACATTTTAATGAGGTGTCGAAGAATTACATGTTTTTGTATAGAAAATTTCTTGTACATAAATAGAGCTATCATTATTTTTTTTATCAATTTAGTCTTTAAAATAAACTTTTATCAATTTTTTTCTTCGCAAGCTCAATAATTACCAATTAATTTTTATATTATAATTTTAAAGCTCTCTTCGATAAAGCTCAACAAAAATTTGATCACATTTTATTAGCAATGATCCAATAACCCTTTTGTATTTCCATGAAGACGGCCTAGATAATCATCCAAACTTACATTTAGCACACGCAAATGAAATATTGACAATAATTTCTGGGTCCCTCGACATATTTATACTCCAGCTTAAATTCAACTGCAAATTGAATAAGCATATTACAAATTCGAAGCATCAAAATTAGGACTCGCTTTCTCTTCTCTCTTTTTTCCCCCTCTGGCCCTTAACACCAAATTTGTCTTTTTCAGTTTCGAAATGCATATAAATTCCCTTCTAAAGATCAAGATATTACGCGTGTACTTCAAAACTACTTATTTATAAGTAATTTGCATTGGAATTGGCGATACGGTAGTTTGGAAAGCCAAGCGAGAGAGAAAGAGTTAACGCGCAATTCTCGCAGCAGCTTTAATACACCCAAGCACTACCAAGACACACTCGTACGTAAAAAGTCAATTGCTTTCTCTCTTTCTCTCTCGTGCGTATACGCATACTCACATAATATATAAATACGCATATATAGAATATTCATGGAATATATGCCTTGGTTCGCGCCACTTGATAGTAAATCAGCGTTAAATCAGCAGATTAACATCAACCGTTAAATATCCTCTTAAACATATTCGGCGAATAAAAGAAAAACGAATGATAAAGAGAGAAAGAAAAAAACGATATTCCAAAGGTGGAGTCTCTTTGGTATACGCGAGCGTTACATTCGTTTGTACGTACGCGGTGGCCAGCGGCGACGCAAGCTCATAATATGAGACGCGCGCGAGATCCCTTATATTCGAGTCTATAATATATACACATACACACATACACACACATTGTGTCGGCAATATAATGCAGGCATATAAGCATTGCGTGGATTAATGAAAACTGGTATTATTATACGCGCCTTCACCGCATTATATTCCCCCGCATAATTTCTCTACCGCCACCATCACCACCACCACCACCCACCCACCCAACTCTCATCCAACTTCTCTCTTCTCAGCTTTGGGCGCCTGTCTTTGACGTTGTTTTTT
>JAPYZE010001089.1:0-52555 GCA_030522805.1 Leptomastidea abnormis
CATATATATATATATATATATATATATATATATATATATATATATATATATATGTACATATTACCAAGGTTCACAACTTTCAGTATACGATGCTGCTATACTCTACTTGGACTTGTCTGCTTTCTCGTCTGGAATTCAAAGGTAGAGAGAGAGAAGAAGAGATAGAAGCTTTCTCGATTACCAAGCTAGCTATGGAGCTTAAAGGGCGCGTGATTGAATTGACGCCGATTACTTGACTAACTATGCCGTGCAGTGTGGTACCACGAGAGAGAGAGAGAGAGAGAGAGAGAGAGAGAGAGTAAGAAGGAAGGTTGAACTTTGGGCTTTTGGTAGACCGAGCTATTTTGACTTAGACGAGAACTGGACGCAGAAAGCTCTTGTCCCACCTCTTGTAAGCTCTACTTGGATATATATACTTTCGTACATTCCTCTTGTTGCCCGGTTAGAATTCCAGCCATACTCTTCTTTTTTTTCATGTAGAGCTTGCAAAATTTGAAGCTTTACTTATCTTGAGCTTTCAAAACTACATTTTTTATAATTCATTTTGAAGAAAATCTAATTATTTTAATATTAAAATGAGCAAGTAAACTGTTATAAAAAAACTGTTAAAATCTATCCTGAATGAGCTTTTAATCCTCGCTGCCCCCATTACCATCTATTACTCAAAATTAAAGCAAAGTAAAAAAAAAATCTAGGTTTATACCATGTAATTAAAGCAATAAGAGTAGCAAGACCGATATCCTTTAACTTACACGCGCGAACTCCCGCAAATATAATCGAGTAGACTTAAAAGGTGCTGAGGATATGACATCACGTGGCTATGCTACTACTATTACTACTACTACTACAACTACCTGCAGTAGCAAGTCTCTCCCCTTATCGCATGATCATCATCCTTCTCTCTCTCTATCTCTCACTCACTCTCTTACTCTGTCCAGAGAACCTCGACCGAAACCACCTGCAGCGACGACGGCAGCCCGGAAAATTGCAGAGATTGATAAGGACATTACGGCTGGCCTATTTTCGCCTCGGCGAGCTCCGGTAATGGGTCGGCCCGTTGCACCAAAGAGAGGGAGAGAGAGAGGGTTACACACCCCTCTTACCACCACAACCACTCGGTTTCTCTCGTCGTCGTCGTCGTCGTCGACCGATAATCTCAGCAAGCGGTACTGGCGTTCAATTTGCAAAAGGCCAGCCGAAAGCTCGGGCTTGCCTTGCCGAAATCACCGGCTTATACCCTCCTCCACCTCCTTCTCTTCTTAGAGACGTTGCACACGAGGTGTGTCGTTATCGTGCAAGTGCATCGCCTTGCGTCCTCCTTCATTTGCGGAAGTACCAATCGAGCTCTCGTGTCGTATACATATAGAAGGAGGTGGTGGTGGATAAGATCGATCAAACCAGCTGCTGGCTACAATGTACGTATACACAAGAGGGAGAAAGATATATTCGTGCTGGTGAGGAGATCAATTGATCGTTCGTTGTGTTGCATAATGGCAATATCTAGCGCGATCTCAATGCCTTGCTTGAAATCGATATCTGTAGAGAAATGGAGCGAGAACAGATGTTTTTGAAAGTCGGACAAAGAAGTAGGTTTTCTATATAATATGTATGTTTGTGCTTGGTAAAAACAAGTATTTTTTGAAAATATTTGTGAGTAGGTGAGATAGAGGGAGTTTCTGGTGTGTGGGTTTTATTTGTAATATTTTAGTGCGATGCAAGAAATGTGTGTATTATTCAAAATGTAAAATTGATCAAATTTTCATGTGAATTATATAATTTATGTTATTGTATAGTTGAGAAAAAAAATATATATCTAAAAGCATTCGATTAAATTTAATGTCAAGATGTATTGTGCATAAAATCTTGAAACGAGTTATTGAGATTGAAAAAAAAAGGGTATTGTAAAAAAGTGTGATAAAAAATGAGGACACACATAAGTGTGGTACAGACCTCAGTTTTGAGATAAAAAGACAGCAATATCGATAAAAAAGAAGTTTTTCGTATACGCAAAAACACCAGGCTACAAAATAAGCGTAGTATAACAAAAAATAAAAAAAAGTAAAGCGAGGGTACATAAGAGAAGTGCTAAATCGTTTTCCCTGGAGTGAAGGAAAAATACGCGTGAGCTTTTCTCTTGCGTGTCCTTGTTATACGAAGTTGAAGAAGATATCGGCTGGAGACCCGCGAGAAAAAATAAATAATGAGAGTAACGGCTGTGTTAGGAATGAGGAAAGAGACAAAATCGTTGGGATAATAGAGATGTGGATAGAAGAAAAGGTAAACGGAATGACTGGGATACGAAAAAATTTTTAGCAATTTTTTTTTTAATTAATCTGAGTGCTTGTTGATCTTACCAAGAGATCATGTATTTTTATGTCAAAGAATAAAAGTGATGATATTCGATTTGGTATAATAGAAGATATGGATATGTAAACTTGATTATTTTATTAGAGCATGTGTGCATATGTAGTTTTTTATACGTATGTAAAAAGTTTGTGTAACGCAAATATTATTTCAATTATTTTAAATTGACTAAAGTTTACTTTATATTTTTACAAATTTTAATAAACCAAGTAAATACAATTACATTTTTCTTCATAAAAAAACTTTATCTTTTCACGAAGAACAAATAAAATTTTTTTTTACATTTCTCCTAATTCATTAAAAAAATTTCAATTTCCCGGAACATCAGGCCATTATGCTCAGATTAGATAAGAAGTAAAATTTTTTTTCTCTCAACATTTTCAAAATGAAGAAAAGACTAAAAAAAAAAGTGAAAATGAATAAAAAAAAATGATAATCCTCGTGCACATCTCTCTGAAAATCGATAGGGAAATCCAGCTAGAAAATCCCAGAAAAGAAAGACATCGGAACAAAGAAGATCTAGTCAGAGTAAAAAGGAGGAGGGGAATGAGGATATCTATAATCGAACAAACGAAGACGGGGCTGTAGCTGAAAAAAAAAAATCGAGCTATCGGGTAAAGCAAAAAACGATCGTAACCCGTCGCTTGCTCAGCAGAGCTTACATCCTCGTGAAGCTTATACTGGAGGAGGGAGATGCACCCCCTTGTAAAATGGCACGGAGTCTGCTGCTGCTGGATGCATACGCGCGTCTCTCTTTCTAGATCCAGCCTTTTAATCCCCACGGCAACGGATCCCGTTATTTTTCTCCTCTCGACTTTTTTTTACGTTTTCTTTTTCGCATTGCTAAAGCCAAGAGGAGAAAGAAGGACAGAACGCGGTATGGTATTGGAAGGTAGGTATATAGGGGATATGCGATTGATCGACGAACGCCTGCTGAAGCAAAAACTTGCCTTCGGTGTAAAGCGGGATATAGGCTTCCTTTTTTTCATTCCTACACCCGGTCTGATCGCTCACACACACACACACATACACACATACAATTTTTAGGCTACTCGCGCTTTTTTTCACGCCTTCATTTTTTTTCTTTCATTGTTCATTGTCATTTTTTTTCTTCTTTTAGCCAGTATCCTTTTTCCAGTCGATCGTGATCGATGTGTTAGGAAACTAAAAAAAAAATTTCGGTCTGCTAATTTAGCCGCGTTGGAATAGCATACGCTTAATTAAGTCTCAGCGAGCTTTATGTAAAAACGACGCTTTGAACTTTCGTTTTACTGCGACATTCGATTGCTTTACTTTTTTGTACTGCTACGTCGAAGTATACTTTTTCATTTCTTCTTTTTTTCAGAGAGCTTAATTTATTCTTAGAAACGTATAGTTTAAAAAATCGGAACAGTTAATTATAAGCCCGATAAGTTTTAACTTTGAGTTTTAAATAAATTTTCTTGTTAAATTAAGTCGCTTCAAACTAGCGCGTGAGCTTTTGCATACGAAGAAAAAAAAATCAAATAACTTTCAACTAGAATTAAGACAGCTTATCTATGAAAATTTTACAGTACTTTCCTTCACTTGTTTCTTCACTCTTATCTCTTAAAATTTTCAAGAAAAACTTCCTTTAAAGAGTAAGAAAAACAGACATTTTTCGATGTTGTTTTAAAATTACAGATATATGTTTTTTAATAAACTATGATTTTTTGTAAAAATTAAAAAAATATATATATTTTTATAATATCGTGTACTTAATTCATTTATTTGCAGATTAATTCCTTTTTATGATGGTCTATTAAAACGAAAAGCAAGGTTTTAAAAATTATAGAAAATGGAAGCTTTTATAAGATTTTATTTTTTCATAAAATGAAACTTTACCTTTTTTTTATCATATTTGCAGTTGGGATATTTTTAAAAATGGAGCACAAAGTAGATACGTAACAAAGTGTTAAAAAACAAAGTCTATATATTTCAAGAATATAATCAATAAACTTTTGTCAAAAAAAAAAAAAATTGCTATCAAAAATATGAGATAACCAAAAAGTTAAAGTCAAAATATTATTTTGACTCAGTTCGCGAGTCTGATATCATTCCTCGTAAATAAAATAATACTTCAAACATAAATATTTGATCCATGTAAGACTGAGGCATATAAGCACTTCTCACTTGTTTTATTTGTTCTCTTTGCTCCTTTTTTTTTTCTTTACTTACAAACTTATGGAATTGTGGCAGTTGATTTTTTCGTGAAAAAAAAAACAGCGAATAAGGTTTTTTTACTTTGCTTTCAGCTTGTACTTATAAAAAGTTAGGGCGATAACTTTTCTCATAAACTTTTACCAAGGATGATATAAATTAATCCCAAGAATCTCTAAATCATTGAAAAAAAAGCATTGATTATTATCAGCTCTGTTCTAACATATCAAGTTAACAAACGTTATAATTAAAATTTATAAAAATACCTTTTAGTCAAACTTTTATCATATTTTATTATTTGCCACTTCCTCCCCCAAACATTGTCAAATAACAAACATAATGATCCATTTTTCGCTTAGGAATAAAGAGAGCGAAAAAAAGCGATAAATTTCAATCGCACAAAAATTTCAAAGTCTCTTTATCCAGGCCCAACTTCCTCCCTATCAGCACAGTCCTGTTTGCGCTTAATCCTGACCCTCTTCTCGGCCTCTCGCGGTTAAAGTCGACTCGTTAATCCAGATTCCGATCGATGCAACGGTGCCATCCAGCTTCCGCGACATCAATTAATGTCTAGAACTGATCTTTCTCGGGGTCTCACTCTTGGCGTCTACTTCAAGAATGAAAGTCTTTATTATGCATCCACGTGGCTTCTCTACCGTTCGCAACGAAAATCAATCTGTCGACACTTTTGTTACCAACCCTATACCCCCAACGTTTTTTTCCCTGCTCATTTCAGCACCAACTGATTTATCAAATAAATTTTGCAGAGGTATTGAAATGTGAATTACGAAGCGCGAATTTTCGGAAACGGTTGTAGCTACAGGGGACAAAAAAAAAAAAATTGTTCGGTTATGCGCGAATTATATGCAATGCGTAAAATTTAATGAAATGCTTGCAGAGGCAGGCAATTAATCTGAAAAATTTCGGCATTTCGCACTAGGGATAGTCCTTTTAATTAAGGCAAATTTAATGATTTACGATGATGCAGTAGCTTTTGTTTTAATACTCGATGAGAAAAGGATATTCGGTAAAGCTGACGATTTATCATTACGAAAGTGATATTTTTATTTTCTCCTCTTTTAATTAACGGAATGTATCGAATTTTTGGATATTTTTCTTTTTTTTTAATCTCTACATCCTTTTATTATTTGTCCGTGTCGATAAAATGAGGTGAGCGCTGAATATATTCGGATATGCAACGTAAAAGATTAAAAAGTTATCTCGACACCGTTATTTGAAATAAACGAACCAAGTTTTATATATTTTTTTTCATCGGAATATCAAAAAAGGCAGAAACACCTCCTTCGATTTCCTGTCAATGATGTTTGATGACAAGTTAAAAAAAAATATATAAAATAGTTGCAATAGATGATGCCGTATCAAATGTCAATTTCAAACTTTTTAATTTTCTTGAATTGCGGTGATATTCTAATGACGAGTTGTTGAAATTGCAATTTTTGTTAGATTGCAAAAAAAAAAACAAATTTTCCAAAAATGACCTATGTATCTCTTATTCGGAAAAAAAACTCGTTAAATATTGTCCAGCAAGTGCGTAGAATCAAAGCAAATGTCAAAACGCTAATTTCGATGACATGTTGACCTGGTAAATTAATTCTCCAAAAAGTATCACATGTAAACAAAAAAAGTCAAATTTTGCAAATTACTCGAACACACTTTATCATTTGGTTGATGCTTATCTAGCAACCACATGCAAATCGTTTTTTTTTTTTTTTTTTAAATAAAACTCATTCAGCAGACCACGTAACGTGCCATTTGCGGCTCGGTCTTTGCATACGCGTAGCAATAAAAAAAAAGAAAAGTATGCGGTGTAGCAGAATAAAAACTTTTTTCGCGCAAAGTAAAGTAACCAAGGCCATCGTTACTTACGACTTGCTTGTATAGGCATTGGATCTCTCTCTCTTTTTCTTTTTTGGAGACTCACAAAATGGGATCGCGCGTAAATATAAGAAGCGAGCATCTGTTAAGAAATTTGAATTTAAAGCGCCAGATAACTCGTATCTGATGGGCTTTAATTTAAGGATGATTTAAGATTAAAAGTTACGATATATATCTGCTTTCTCTCTTTTTCTTCTGCTTTATGGCGTTGTATTAAACGAATTAGAAGTGACTTGTAAAAAAAGGAATGTAATAAAGAAACAAAAATAAAAAATGACTTTGAAATAAATTTCAATTTAGTTGAAAAACATTTTGAAATGAAAAATTACTTTATTCATTTACGAGAAAGTCAAAAGTTACGTATTCTTTAAGTATTGTAAAAAATAGTTTAACTTAATTCACTTTTTAAAGGTATTGAATTTTTTTCTTATTTCTTTTTCTTTTGTAAAATATTACAATAATTTTTTAAAAATTTTATTAAAAAAATATTCAAAGAATGGAAAATGAACTTATTTAAGAAGAAAGGTTTCTTTATAACTAGACGTGCAGATTCTTGTCGGTGTCTGACTTTTTGAAAAAAAAAAAAAAGAAGAAGAAGCGAAGAAAATGAAAAACGCTTTTCAGTGGAAGGATATTGATCATGTGGTCGGAATAGAAAAATGAGGGAGATGAAAAGACGAATACATAGGCGTGTGTGTATGTATGTGTGCAAAATTCATCTTGACCTACAATCGACGTTAATTATCTCCTCTTGTTGTAACCCAAAGAGGTATGTCAAGACTTTTAAGTACCTTAAAGAACAACCGAAGGTCAATTGTTAATCATTAACAATCTTTATTTCTATTATGTATTTTTTAAAACTTTTCTTCCTTTGCAAAAAAAAAAAATTATTTTAAAGTTTCATAACATTCGTTTTTTCACACTCTAATTATTCTTTCAAGTTACTCAATAATTATGTCATCACGCTTGACATACTTAATTAAAAAAAAAGAAGTAAATAAATAAATGAAAAAAATTTTTTTTTTTTTTAAATGAAATAACTGGATAATGACATTAATAAGAAAAACTTGCGATTAAAAGATTATCAAGATCTCGTCAGATTAAACGGTAATCCTCGTAAATCTCTAATATTACTCACACCTTTCCACCGGTGGTAAGAGAAGAAAAACTAAAACGAGAAGCAGGTCGTCCTCCTTCCCTCTTCTTTACAAAAAGAAAAGAAAAAAAGAAAGCAGACTGGCTAGACAGTGAGTCTTTAATAAAAATCACACATCTGCAAGAGAGAAATAGAAGAGAAGTAGATGAAACTCGGCTGGTGTCATTGTTCGTCGAGCTATAGCCACAAGACACTGTGTGTAGGAAAGCCCCTCTGGCTAGTCGTCAACTTTGACGAATGTTTGTATAGAGTTTTGTGTAGGTACGTGTTTATTTCAACTTCTTTTTTTTTTTAGCGCAGCTTCTTCAATCACGCGCTTGTATACTCACAGAATAAGCTCTATTTGTTAGGTTGAGCTGTTATAGTTTACATGACAGCTTAGTGATGTTTCGGTGTATAACAGTTAGAAATGAATTTATTTTTGGATACGACTTACACGGCCGTTATCAAGGTCCATACCGTGAGAAAGTTGGCACTCGCTTGCTAAAGTAATAGATTTTTCTTTAGGTTCGAGACGTTTTCTGGTTCTCTGCCAATTGTCTCCAGTCTTTACCTATATTTCTGTTGGAGGATTAGGATTGATGACCAAGTAGCTTATTTTTCAATTTTTCAGACTGTATAATTTGCATTCAAGGTACACTGGATCGTCTGGATTAAAAATAATTCGCTATTTTATTGCGTGGTATAAATTTATAGAATTAATTTAAAAATACTAAAAATAATACTAATCAAAAATAGAAGCTAAACACAAGTTACAAAAATATGCAAACTTACTCAAAACACTTCGTTCTCCCCTTAGACTACTCGTAGTATAGAAGGCCAGTAGGGCAGTAGTAAAAGCTCAGAGTTCACGCATGCGCTTTACAACAAACGTGTAAACCAAGAAAAAAAAATAAAAATAAACAAGAGTGGGTGACCACGTCGAGAGAAAGTAAGAGGTCCACTGGGGTAGTTCGACGCGGTTGCTAGTCGCAAAACTGAGTCACGGAATATTTGACAACGCAAGGCGTCCCAAGGTGGCCATGTACAGAAAAAGAGAGAGAGAGCTCACCGGAAACGTCGAGGGAAAGACGAGCTGTAGAAGTAAGCTTGTGGATGTATATATTCAACGCACGTAGGCGCGACAAACGAGGACGCAAAACTCCTTTTTCGCACTCCTACTTCCCTAGGCTCTCTTTTCTTTTTATACTTTGGTGAAGAAACTCGTCTACTTGGTGGTTTTTCGTTATTTACGCTTTTCATGGTTGTTGACGATATATAGCGATGCTTTTTTTTGCGGATTAATCCGATAAGATTATATTTATTTTTTCGTCCTTTTTACATGGTTATATAAAACAACGAACGTGGGGGCTAAAGATATGGGAAATGGAAACAAAAAATAAATGAGCATGACAAAAAAATGAGCTTTTATATAAGTCGAAGAGTTGACGTTGGTGATATAGCGCTTATGTGTGTATGTGTGTGTCTGTCTTGACGAGCGATTTATCGAAAATGGTATAGTATAAGGTATAACGGTTAACCGAAACGGATACTGGTCACGAGTCAGTGACTTGCCGAATATTTGGCAAAACCATAAAGAAAAAAAATATTGGGTAAGGAAGAAAAAGTAAAGAGGAGAAAAAAAAGGAAGTATGTGTTTTGCAAAGTCATTTCTTGAAATTCGAAAGTCATCCTACCTAAAGCTCAACCGATGGTTTGTAGCTCACGTGGATGTCCGTTGGGAGCGATCTATCCCGACGGCTTATTTAACGCGACCTACGGTTCGTGCAGACGTGCCTGTCAACGTCGAGACTTGGCCAATTCAGGCTAATGGTGGGCGCAAGAGAGAGAGAGAGAGAGAGAGAGAGTTGAAGCCTTTAGACCACTTAGTTTCGTGACCGTGGCCGAAATCTTCATCGTCGTCAAGATCGGACGAGCTTGCAATTTTTTTTTCTTTTTTTTTCCTTGCAGGGAGAGAAGATTGGCATTTGCGAGTTACGGTAATTTTTTAGTTTAAGGTAGAAAAGTTATTTGTTGTTTTGACAGTAGAATTTTTTGGGATAATCTGCTGGAACAAATTTTATTTTAATGGATTTTGCTTGAAACTTTTTTATTTGAATTATAATAAATTTTTGATAAATTTACAGTTTAAAAAAAAATTAGATATAGAAATACTTGATAAATAATGGGATTTAATTTTCTTTATTTTATATTTTTTTACAAGAAATATTACGTGATGTGAATTACAGATGTAAGATTGACTTGGTTAAAAAGAAAAAAAAAAGTTTTCACTTTCAGCCTTCAAACTTTTAGCTCTTATTCGAACGAAACTTTGTTTTCACCGTATTTTTGGTAGAAATAAATAAGCTAGTAGTAACTGCTTTCAATTTTACGCTCAAGTACAATCCACTGTGTTTTTTTTTTCTTTTACGTCTTACACATTTTTATCCATCACATATCTTAAGTTTAAAAAGCCTTAAAGTCTCAAAAATAACGGTAATAATGTAATAGGTAACCCTTTAAAATTATAATGCGTACTCTCTTCCAGCTACTTTCTCTCTTAAAAGCTCTCATATTCCATGCTAAACTTTAAGTCGCGTTTAAATTCTTATTCAGAAGAAAGTAGATTTTTCATCTAAAATACAACCAAATCTTTAAAAGTAAAAAAAAGCTCCGATAAGAAAAACGTATTTTGAATTAAATTTATAGTTCAACTTTTCCTACCAAACTCTCTAATTAGTTAAAATCAATACTTTCTTATCTTTCCCAAAAAAGCTTTCTCAATAGACCACAAGCAAAAAAAAAAAGAAATAATTCTTGGTTGCGTTTACGTAATCCTTTAGCTTTTACCTATTCATTGCCTAGCCCATCTTAAGAACCGCGAGCAAAGTTGATAGCCCAAAAAAAAGGTCGACCAATGAGTGAGCCATTGATCAGTAGGTGATCGGTCTTTTTGAAAATTTAACCGTTCGCGTTGTTTATTCATCGCGTTCGAAGTTCGAAGTAAGTGGAATTCGAATGTTTCTATTACCCCATCATTACAGCAAATAGTCTGGGTGTATGTGCGTATCACGGATAGCGTGAGAGTCTGTGGGTATTGGAAGATTTGTGAGGATGGGTTTTTGCTTTGGTATAAGTTACTTGGTCGTTACGTGAAGGAATTGTTAAATATTTACCAACTTGGATACTGACTTTTTGTTGGTGCTTCACTAACAGCTGGATCTTCGAATTGTTGAAACCTCAAAGAATTTATTTCTCACTATTTAATTTTTAACAAATAAAAAATTTCCCAAAAGTTTATTTTACCAAATATCACACAGTCGATCTTTTTTCTTTCACAAACAAAATTTAAAATTAAATTAGCTTCACTACAACAAACATCATTTGACATCTAGATACAATCGTTTGACTTGCAAATATCTGACGAAACTTCTAATCACATAAATTTGAAATAATCTAAAACACGATTACTCATAGTCACATGCCACTCGACAGCAATATAAGTGGTCCCAGTCATACGCGTCATTAAAAACTTCACGTTGTAGCATCAAACTATAGGACGTGTAGTCTAAGCACGTACAGTTACGCGAACACGTCGTTTCACATGAACACCAGCCACAGTATAAGTGTATATGTGTACGTATACCAATGCACATCCGGTAATGCATAACGGCCAAGTATAAGCTCAGAGGAGGAGAACGTTAAAGGGCGTGGAGACTTGTCGATAAATCAGTTGAATATTCGTATGGAACAATTTATTTTTATCCTTAATTTTTTTTTTTTTTTTTGGCTCATTTTAATCATTTACGATTTGGTCATTTTGGGTAGGTGTAGTGTCTCTGTTCAGAGAATTATCGACGCATTCACGTGTGGCGTAAAGTGAGAAATTTGCGAAAAAAAGGCATATAGTGCGAGTGGGAGGATATGTGGAAATAAAAATAATGGAAGAAGAAAAGCAGTAGCGGCTGGTAGTTAGCAGGAGAAGAAGAAGGAGGTAAAAGATGGAGTATGGGAAAAAAGAGATAGAGGGGGGGGGGGGGCACCACGAGAATATATTACTGGACGCGACACCGGATGCCACACCCGCGCTCAATTCGTATTTTTCGGCTATATTTTTGTTTTTCTTGTTTTTCGTAGCCAACTAGTTTGGAATTATTTTGTTTTATCTCTTTTCGTTCTTCATTTCTTTTTTTCTCTCATTTTCATCTTCGATTCGCGCACTGGAAAGGGTTATATATACGTCTATCGACGCCTGGCAATGTACATATACACACCCACATCTCTCTCTCTTTCTCTTGCTCACTACCCTTTTTTTCGAAATTCGCAAGCTGTTTTTCACAGCTGCGCACCGATATCTATCGTTTTATTCATTTTGACTTTCTCACTTTGTCTAGGCCGTTCCATGCGCATCCACTCACATACACACATGAAGCTACGTTCACGTGGAAAACGAGCGTCTCTGGGCGCATCTGGGCCATTGTCACAGACCTTGTGCTTGGACTATACACACTGGACACTCCTGGTGGGCGGAGATGGGTTGAGAGGGAAAGAGGTAGAGAAAGAGGAGCTCCACGGCGTGGAGAAAAAGTGAGGAAAAAGAGAGTATGGGGGTGCGAGTGTGCAAATGACATTTGGGGAAGAGGGAAAATTGGTTGGCGAATGAACGAGAGAAAGAAGAAGGGGTTAGGGGGAAGGCATGGGCGGAAGGAAGGAAAGATATAGAGAATTTCGCTGGTTATATATGTCGTTGACGGAGTAGAGGAAGAGAGAGAAAGAAAAAAAAGTGAATGGACAAACGCATGGAGAGAGGGCTAGATATAATAATTAAAGCGAGATAGGATGTGAGATAGAAATGGGGAGTAGAGAAAATGGAAAGGATAATTTAATAATATTTTAATTTGCTTCTAGATGGAGTGATAATTTGTTGATGAAAGATATAGGAGAGTGTAGTTTGGAGTTTGTAAAGTATCGTGTTGTTTCATTGCGGCTCTGATATTTCGTCGATTTCATGAGAAAATTTAATAAAGCTGCGAAAAATCTGTTGAAATAGTGTTGCTTCACGCGTTTTTTTTTAAAATCGATTATTTTTACCTCAACTTTCCAATTGTACATCGAAGTTGTTAATTACACAAAGTGGTATTTTTTTATCTGTTTCACGACTATAGCAAGTTTAATTTATATTTTATTTGTTTGATCGAATTAAAGTAAAAAATTTGGAATGCCAAAAAAGTACGAGAAATCGAAGGAATAAAAATAAATAAAAATAAAAAAAATATAGGGAAAAAGGCTTAAAACAGTAGTATGCACGAATTGGGCTAAAAAATAAAGAGGGCATCAAGAGGTAAAAAAAAAGTGAAAAAGAGATAGATGGATATGTACAGAGAAAAAGCGTATACGTATATAAAGAACATGCTATTTCGATTTCAAAGCTTTTGATGTTTTTTCCTTTGATTACTCGATACTCGGAATATAGACAAGTGTCGTGTTGCAGAATTTTTGGATTACTCAGTAATATTTTTTTTTTCACTTTTTCAGTGTCAGCTACAAAGTATCGAATGCAAGTTAAAATTTTTTTTTTTAACGATCAAACGATCGACCGAATACACATAATCATACCATTCCAGTTGAATATTTCAATCTTTTTGTTATTATTTTTCAAATAAATAAGAAACACTACACAAAACAACTTTTTTCAACTTTTTCTAGTATTAACGATTTACAAATTTTTCAAGCTTGTCATTCAACAAAATACAAAGCATAAAAAAAATATATATATATTTTTCCAAGCATTTGACGCTTAATATCCTACAGAAAAAGCAAAAAGCAACTACTTACTTTAAATCGTTTCCACTCGCCGGCAATGGAAAAATGTCAGAGAGTAGGTGGGTAGGCAGGGTGGGAGGGAGGAGAGAAAAATTGTTCGAGCATCGCGTCGAGAACTCGGAGACTTAATCCTCTGCCATAGCGCGAGAGCTACTTCAACCCAGTAGTTCGCAACGTGGAGATGGGGAAAGAGAAAGAGAAAGAGAGAGAGAGAAAAGCGACGAGAGACACGGAGATTACCAGAGACGACGGATGCTGCAAGCACATTGGAGATAGACGTAAGACTCTCTCGACGTTGGACGGAGCTTTGCTTGCTTGCTTGCTTGGTCGGACCGCGGAGCTTTAAGCTGAAATTAAAAATTCAGGCAAAGCCGATGTCCCGTGCTCACTCGTGCGCATAAACAGCCAAGCGATTAATGTTTTAAAACACGACCGCGAGACAAAGCTTCTTCTGTTTGAACATTAAAACACGTGACATTGTTTGGATGATGATTAGGTTTTATTATTTAGAAATAAGCTGACTTTTTTTCATTACTTTATATATTTTTTTTTAAATATAAAATTTAATATTTGTTCAATTAACTGAAAATTCACTTAACTTTGTTCAAAAAGTATATAATATTTTTTTTTTATATGGTAAATATTAAGCTCGCTTATAACTGTAGTTTATTCTTCATATTTACGATGTCCTATATCCTATTCAAAATTCAGGACGTTGTTTCGCAATAAATAATTAAGCGCGCCTTAACGACTTCGACCTCGGTAGCTTGTTATAAATGTGTGTATGTATATATATATTGTGTGTAGAGCCCGTAATCGTTCGCTCAAATAAACTATATACGCATAACGTATCAAAGTGACGTTAAAGCACTTTGGCTCTATTTCAAAATTGCGCGAACTTTATAACACAAGAGGTAAAAGTGGATAGGAGAGAGAAAGGGAGAAAGAGAGAGATAGAGACACACACAAGGTGGGCTAAAGGAAAGGCGTATACACACACCTTCAACGTTGTAACACATAATTATACTTTTAACAACTGATGGCGATGTGGTTTATTTTTTATGGCTATGCTTGCCCTTACTTTCTTTCTTCCTTCCTGGTGTGTACTACCTTTAAGCAAAATTTACAGCTTTGGAATTTTTATGAATCGTTAAATTTCAATTTGTGGCAAGTTATTTTTCTTCGGCAAAAACTTTAGGGAAGTGTAGGATCGTTTATGGCTTGTGTGAAATTGTTGTTAGTCAATTGATACTGTTCTAGTGAGTCAGAAGAGATCTTTTTGACTGTTTGAGTTTAGTAAACTTTAGTTTATTTAGTATTGATAAAAATCTGTTCTACTTTTAAAGGTCGATGTTTATTCTTTTTATTTAATAAAACAAAAATTATATTATTGTCAAATTTATAAAAATATATAAAAATAGAATGGACTATAACATTTTTTTACTTAAAAAAGCTAAACTAAAACATCGTTTAAATACTTTTTCCACATATGGCAGCAGTCGACAGAAAAAATCACCTATTATTCAAATTGACACGCACTCTTTCTCATTTACGAATGACACAGGCTCATCTAACTCAAAAGTGTCAAAAACGTTCAATTTACAAAAAAAGAAAAAAAAATGTGAAAAAGGATAACTGATAATGCAAAAACAACAACAAAAAAAAACATAGAGAACAACAAAGGCAATTTAAAAAAAACAAAAACGTTGCATTCTTCAAAAGAGAGTTTCCGTTACACGAAAAAACTGTTTGGCCGTAAAAGAAAAGTAAACAAACAGAGGCCCTACTAATTCACCTTCAGCTCGATAGAAGGTTACATTGTGTTTCACATGTATGGAAAAGCAACAGTATTGTCCATTTTTTGCAGCAGCTTCAAAAGAGCTTATATGAACACGAAAAAAAAAAAAAGAAAAAGAAAAATCTTTTTGCTTCCGTTTTGATTTTTACAATAGGAGAATCTATTTTATTAGTCAACAATATAGTCTATCAATAATCTAGTTGTAAAAGAAAATAACTAAAATACTGAAAAATTAGGTCACAATCAAAAAAAGATTTATTTTTTTCCACCTTCCGTTTACTTTGATGAAACAAGTATTAAAAAAGGCTGGATTTAAGAGATAGAAGAAAGAAGAGAAATTAAATGACATCTTAGAATGATAGACTACGAAGGCTGTGAACTAGAGTATCGTCTCATAACCAATGGATTTCAGGATCTAGGCGTAAGTAGTAAAGGTCAAGATACAGTCAGACCATACGATAAATTTTGTTTTGTCAATTTTTCTTTTTTTTTTAAAAATTTAAGTTTTTTAAATGTTAATAAATATTCACAAGAGGCTGAGTTGACATAAAAAGAACAACTATCTTGTTTTGCAACTGAAATTTGACTGTAAATTACAAATTTTGAAGATCCACAGTCTTAAAGCAGTTACTTCGTGTAGCTATTATTGCAGAATTGTTGAATTGACTTTAACAAGACAGTTCAACACTTGTATATTCCAATTTAATTTGCATTTAGCCATGTTAATTTTCATAACGCTTTAAACGTGGACTTAAATAAACCGAAATGAAATTAAACTCAGTAGGTACTCTCTTTCTCTCTTCTCCTTGCTGCTCGTTTCTAATGTTAAACGAATAATTCATAATGCGATATACATGCATATATATGTATTTCATAATTTTCAATTACCACGAATTTAATTTTCAAAGTAAGAGAGAAAGAAGACTTCGCCTTAATAATTTTAAAAATAATTTTATACTTCTACGAACAATTTCTACCATAGCATCACAAGCCTTAATAAATTTTTTATTCAAATAACCGGAATATTTTGCAAGCTTAGCATATTATTATTATTATTAATATTAAATAGCAATATCCAACGTCCAAAGCGCAAAATATTAATTTTGAATAAGTATCGAGATGCTGCAGCAGCATCACAAATCCATGGCAATCGAAGCTAAAGCCAATCCCTTACGAAGCTCAGCAGCATCTTCCTTCTTAGGTCTCGTAAATAACACGTAGATAGTCCACAAGTTATATGAGCTCTTCGCGTGCGCTCACTCGCAGTCGCAGTCGCATAGCAACATTAATACCCAGCTATATGCATCCAACCTTTCCCTTCACGGTTGAAAATCCCTACTCAGAAAAGCCCCGTCAGTTGGTCTTAAGGTGCTTGGAAAATAACGAGCCACGGAAAATTCGCGGTATATATACACCACAGCCGTCACACTACTACCACCGCAGCAGTCTGCGGTCGTCGAGAATCGCTTTAACGTTTCTCCTTCTCCTTCCATTTAACTGACACAAAGACTTGGAAATTTCAAGGCTCGAGATATTTTTTTCGGCTCTGGAAGCATCTCTTGGGAAAAGCTGAGAGAGAGAGAGAGAGAGAGAGAGAGAGAGAGAGAGAGAGAGAGAGAGAGAGAGAGAGAGAGAGAGAGAGAGAGAGAGAGAGAGAGAGAGAGAGAGAAAGAGAGAGAGAGAGAGAGAGAGAGAGAGAGAGAGATCTGACGGAACCAGCTTTATATCTCCGGTGTACTACTCGGATATATATCTCAGGCAGGAATAAAGTACTTGCTATGTTGCTCTGTCGGAGGTACTCGGTCGCCGTTTGCAGATAAGCGGGATGTGACTAATGATGATTTAGCGCCCGACGAAAGTCGGTCCTCCTTTTCTTTTTTTTTTTTTTTTTTTTTTTTTTTTTTTTTTTTTTTTTTTTTGTTTTTTTTTTTTTTTTTTGCTTTTTTTATTTCTACTTTTTTCTAGGTTCTACTCCTCGCACTAGGTCACACACACAGGATCGATATTAAATGAAATATCGCTGAAAATATAAAATCTTTAAGCTTCTCGTTTACCATGGTGTTGTGTTAGGCTATTATTTATCCGGCAGCTCGTCGATCTTCATATACACACATCCTGCTCTCTATATATATGCATCCGACAGGAAAAACTTTAGCCAATCAAGAAGAACGGCCTGTTTTGAAATAATTTTTCCAGCAACGAGTCGGCAAAAAAAAAACTTTTAAGGATGGTAGTAAACAAAGACTCAGGTTTCTGTATAGTATATATAACCAAGAGGAGTAAGGCTCAAGGACTTTTGTAGAGTGGTGTACATAGTCGAGAGAGAAGGAGAGATGTTGGACCGTGCTGATAACCGCTGGAAGTTATATAAGCTGAGGCACTTTAATAACAAAACGGCTCGAAGCCTCAGGCTCTCTATGCTGTGTACCGCCTGGCTTTAATTACTCCACGCGATGCGCCTTTTAATGACACTCGAGAGCTCGCGCATACCCTATAACAGCGTTGAGTATTTCCGTTTACCCTCGATATCGATACTAGTTGGATAACCCATCCTCTTTTCTCTACCCCTACGTGTTATACTTATTCTCTCTTTCACCTCTTCTTCCTATATATACCTCTCTCGGTTTCCTCTCGCTATTTATAGGAGCATCGAGCTTAAATAAAGGCGCTTGATTTGCAGGCCACACGTGAACAAAGTGTTTTATGGTCTTTTGGCTGAGAACGGTATTTTGGTGTTGAAAAAAATTTATTGTCCGCGAACAGCTATGTTTACGGTTAGGGTAATTAAAGATTTCGACGACAATTAATGACGGCTTGTTATTCTTGTTTCTTCTATCGCAAAGCGGTAGAGATAAATATCGATTGGAATAGATTGAACAATTTGGAAATTGCTAAAAAAATATAAAAAGTTTATATCGATGTGATTTGAAGAGAAATTTTTAATTGGATGCTTAAATGTGATTTGGTTAGGAAGAAAAAAATACTGGTGTGATGTAAAAAGAATCAATGGACCTTTAATTATAAAATTTTTTAAGCTCTTTTACTACTGACGATTCGGTAAAAATTTGCGACTGTAAATAATGTATAGTTGAGCGTGGTGATAAGACAGATTTCAGAATTGTGAGGAGCAAGGATATTATTATGAGCGATTACTGGACGATGGTTGACTAAGTTTAACGTTAAGGGCTTTCTAAAGGGTTTTTCAAAGTTTGGACAGGTTGAGTAGAAGATAGTGGATAATAGATACTAAAGGACTTTATAACTTATATGCTTGTGATTTCAAATTTGAAGTTGAAGTATCAAAACGAATGATATAATGACTATGAGTGACGTAAAGAATATAACCGTAAAAATGTATATCATAGGATCTAGAGATTTATTTGATAAAAATGCAAAAAGTTAGTATTGTGGTAGTTTCATATTCTGAAAAACTTTTTTTTGATATTTTCTTTGATATCAGAAAAACAAACTAAATCTTTTATATTGGGATGGAATACTTTTATTGCGAAAATATTTTTCTAAAATAAATAAAACCTAAAAACTAATCTAGAGAATTGCCACGCACATCCAAGCAAAAACAAAAATTCTATCGAAAATAACTAATCTCCAATTTCTCATTAAATCATTTCCAAAATCTAAAATCACAATTTCCTTGTATTCTCAATGCAAGAACAATTTTTAAAAAAACACTATTTCTCAAGTTTCTACACACGCGAACCAACCCCCTTAACTTTTAGCAATTTTTCATTTCACACTAGGCCACGTATATTTATTCACCCATTTTTTTTTTTTTTTTTTTTTCAAGTCCAGGTCAGTCTGTCCACTCTATACTAGACGTATACACCACAAGAGAGCACAACTCGCTGTTGTTGTATAATAGCTAAAAAACGAGACGAGAACACACGACAGGTTGTACTCGTATTTTTTAACCGGTGCTATGAAAAAGTCCAACCAGCTCGAAACACGCCTACTCGATGTGCATGTTGTTGCATCGATGCCTCTCGAGGTCATGTTTCAAGCTCACACTACTATGATATTCGTTTGCTAGATTTTTTTACTTTATTTTCTATCTTTTTTTTTTGTATCTTGTTTGGTTTGTGGTAATTTTAAATAAGGGTATAGACGATACTACGTTAATGCTACCCGAATAATTTATATTTTACACTTTGAAATGTTAAGAGGTAGGTAGGTATGTTGGTGGATTATTTATACCAGTGCTTATTTAATATTTTATGAGTTGTAAGTATACATCGGAAATGTTGGATGCTTGATGTATATTCTCGATTGCATATTGGATGTTAATCGAAATATATACGATGAATATTAATTGACCTTAAATTGAGTATTAAGTATCTGCTAATTGAACATTCTGCATATGGATAATGCCGATTAAGGCCGTTTACATTAACAAAATTTTCCAACTATACTCGCCCAAAATCCGTGTTAAATTAACCAATGTATTTATGCAATTAAATTATGGCGAAGCTTTGGTAAATATCTCTTAATAACACCAATCGTATTAAAATTGTAATATTCCCGGCAGAATTTTAAATTAGCAATAAATTAAAAAAGTTGAGCTCTCGATTCAATACGTACGATAACTTTTCTCAGCTCATTGGATGAGATCACCAAAGCTTAGTCGTACGCACAACAACAGCGTACTATGTTTTGTTGGTCTATAGAATTACTCAGTTCCTGTGCTACTTGACGGTTAATTACGCGCCACAAACATAGACTAGGGAAGAGGGAATGTTAGCCTCCACGGAAACGCAAATATTTCCGCTTTATATCCCCTTTTCCTCTTCATCCACATGCACCTGTCCACGAATGTTGCCTCGAGCTTGCGGCTGCTGGTTGTTCCGGTAGAGCTGCGTAACCGTATGGCGTCTTTAGTTGCAAGCTTGCAAGCTTGCGTTTACTGACCTATATTTCAAATCATCTTTTATTTGTTCGCAAGTGACTTTTTCTTCATTTTATTTTTATATTTTGATATGCTTTGTTTGTCATTTTTTTTAAAGAAAAATATACTTGGTTTCTTATTTGTTAATTTTTTTACGTAGATTTATTCAAATTTTGTACGTGTAATGATAAAAAAAAACGTAGTGGATTACATTTTTACACTTGTCAAGAATATCTATGACGTTCGTGTTAACAATAAAAATATACAAGAAGGTGAATTTGTTTATATTCGAAAAGCAATTCTTTTTAGTATCGTGCATTTGAAAAGCAACAATCTAAAACAGGATTTCCCACGCGAGCTGTGAAATTTTTTCTCTCTTGCAGCAGCAGCAGTATGCTTCTTTCTTTCTCTCTTCTCGCTCTTTGCCTTTAGCGCGTTGACGTGATCTTGTTTCTCATGCAGCTCGACGACTCGCTGATACAGACAGGGATCTTCCGCTTCTCGTTCACTTGTTTCCTCTTGACTATTTCCATTGCTGTATATATTGTATATATACTCTTCTTTTCTTTTTCGCTTTGATGTTTTTTTCGCTCGTTTGACGCGCGTTGCTCATGAACTAAGACCTTTTATTCTTTATCTGTCTTTGAGTAAAAAATATGCGTTTTTTTCTCGATATGTATAGGTGCAACTACAAATGAAGCAGTCTTGAATAGTTCGATAGAATTTTTTTTCTTTGTGAAGTGAATGCTTGGTGATATTGGAGAGAAAATTTATTTTAGTGACAAAAAATTGAGCAAAGTGTTAATTTTTGATGTAGTAATTCAAGTTTAAATGAAGGAAATATTATCAAACTTTTTGTACAAATTATAAATGAACGATTGTTATTGATCAAAAAAATATTAGCTTTGACATTATTATTTTTTAAATTATTAAAAAGAAAAAAATGTAAAGCAAAATGTTATACCTCAAAAAGATATTATATAAAAGTTGGAATTTGTAAAAATTGTTGAAATATTATTTTTAAACTCTCAAAAGATACACGAAAATGTTCGTTTCGAATTTCAGTGTCTTATTTTTGGTCTAAAAGTTAACGACTTTTTAAAAAATAAAATATATCGCTTAGAACATTAAGTATTTTAAAAAAATTATACAAGTTTAAAATACTTTTAAAAAAAAATATTTTTAACTAAAACATATATTATAAAAAAATTTAATTCAAAATTTAAAATTTATATTCAACTCAAATAAATAATTGTATAATAAATCATATACTAAATAAACCAATAAGTAAAAAATTTAATGTAAAAATATGAATAAAATTATATAAAAATTCATTTATCTATTTAAGGAAATAATTTTGATAATTATGTAAATGAGTATCCTCGTTTAAATTTAAAAGCCTTAGTTTAACAAAGGGAAATTCTCTACAAAGTAGTTAGCTAAAATTTATCGACGATCAGCCACAGTTTGGGCTGACCAACAATGCCTCAAGGGTAAAGGCTGGTCCAGTTTGACTGGCCTTCTCTTCACTTACCTCTTGAAACTGGCTAAACTTACGTTATTCCAACGATGCGATCTCGCGTTCTGACGTTCCCTTGATGAACTAGGTATGTGAGTTTCAAGTTGAATGGCCCTCAAGATTATTCTCGTAAACGATCTTCTACATTCAAATTAATATTAAATAATATTTTTAATTTTATGTACAAGCATAAAATAAATAAAATAATAATTGTAAAAAATTCCGTTATAAATAAATCGTACGATACGTTGAACAGAAAATAAATAATTCAAGATATTATTGAATTAAATTTCATAACATAGCATTATATGTAAATGCCAAGGAACGATGATAAATTATTACGAAAGTTAAAATAAAATTTTTTCGTTAAATGAAAATAAACGTTAATATTAATAACAGGAAATGTCAAGCGTATTTTAACATGGGCGGTTGAAAATAAAACGAATACTGAGTGAGATTTATCTTTTATTTAAACTTTGTGTCGATAGAATTTCACAAATACTTTTATAAGCACATTTTTATTTATTAATTTTTTTTTTTTGTATCATAGATATCCTTATTTTACACTTGCTCTTTCTCTCTCTCTTTCTTTCTTTCTTTCTTTCTTATTTCTCGTCTTATTGAATAAAGTTTACAATATTATTTTTCGTATAAACAATTCAATCAATAAATTTTACTGAAAAAATAAACTGTACACGTATCGGACTAAAAATACAAACGGTAAAAAACAATATGTCGATACAATTATACACTTAGAAAATAAAATAATAATCGTTAGCTCGCGTACATAAAATTCGCGATACGATATTACAGCGTTGACGCGTCGAAGTCTCGCCTCCGTACAGCCTCATCACCAATACAATTTCTCGGTATATCCACTCATTTGCGCAATTCTTCGACTATACGTGCACAAGAGTTTTTACGTCCAGCTTTCATTACACTTTTTTTTCTTCTTTTTTCATTTTTTTAGATTCGCTGACACTGACTAGGCTGGTACGTAGGTTTGACAATAAATGCGAATACAGTTATTATCGTTTAATAGGGTCGGGTACGCGCGCATTTGGCGCTGATAATAATATTTATACTAATATTGGTACATTAACGGTTATATATTGGGAGCACTTCCGTCTCACTGAGCTTACTTTTTATTTTTCTTTTATCTACGCGAATCGTCGATCTTTTTTTTTCTTTTAATATGTATATATATACGCAATTTTATACTTTTCAATCTCTTTTTTTTTATTTCTTTTTAATACTTTTTTACACGACACACGACTCATACTCGTAAAATTCACCTGAATGCACGCAATGATCTGATTCTTTTTTTTTCTTTTTTTTTCTATGGAAATACAAAAAAATCCAGACCTTTGATTTTTTTGTCGGCGAAGCACACATGAGAGAAATACTTGTTTCGTAAAAGTTAGTGTCACAGTAGGACATATGTTATTCATTCTAGAAAAAGAAAAAGAAATAAAAGTATAAATAAAAAAAAATAAAGAAAATAAAACGTTATTTACTGCGATTAAGATATAAAATCAAAGAACTGGATTTTTGTTATATTCAACATGTGATTATCAGCTAAGATCACCCATACATATCTTATTATTTATATTTTAATATTTTCATTTAAATAGCAGTATACACTTGGTCAAAATATGCAATAACATGTTCGTGTGTTTGCGTAAAAAAAAAAAGATTCATTAGTGATGACAACGTTTAATGGTTATGATTAAGGAGCGTTATTCGATATTGTCCATACATAACAAGAAACAGTTTATATAAATGAAAAAAAGTCTCTTTAACCATCATATCATATCATTCTTTCTTGCATTTTGCTTCAATCTCACCGACTTACATTCTATTTAACTTTGTTTAAGTACATATTTACAAGTGTTTGCAAGCTGCTAGAGAATAAATTCTCAGAGCTCGCCTACGGTTAATAGTCCGAACGAGCGAATTTTTTCCGGACCACATTCGCGATTTCAAAATTAAAGCTGATAAATATCGAATAGGTAAACTCAATTCTATATGCTTCAAAACTTATTTTTGCTGCAGAAAACGCTAATTTTTATAGTGAAAATTAAAAACAAAGAGAAAGAAAAAAAAATTGTATCCGCATTTTTTTTTTGTTGCTTAATCGAGTAGATGCTTTTTATCTCTCGCTATAAAACAAAATATCCATTAATAAGTTTATCCGTTCTTTTTCTTTTTTGTTATTAAGAGGTGCTTTTTCAACAAAAATTTTCGAAATAATAGCAGAGCCGACGTGAAAAATTTCGCTTTCGCAAACGCTAAAAAAAAAAGAAATTAGTTTACCAACATAATTCAGTAAAGCACTCACTGGTAGCAGCAAGAGCAGCAGCAAGTCACTTTTCGAAAATTAAAAAATTTTTATTTTTTTATTCTGCCAAACTTCATATCCCTGGTAGGCAAAGAAAAAAAAATATATACACACATACTACACTCATGTACATACGTATACGCACTCATAACGTTAGAGCTCACGTAAAAAAGGGGGGGGGAGGACTACTTTCACAAAGCAAATTACGTATTCTCGTTAAAGCAAAAATTCAGCAGCAAAAACATTGCTTTTCCTCGCTTTCTTTCCTTCTTTCATTTTCTCATTCCCTCTTGCTCTGTCTCTTTCATCATCCAGGATTTTTTAAAAAAAAGCACCTTCGACATCAAAAGCCAATATTTTGATTTCGTGAGCTCAAATATTTAGCTTCGATCGAGCCGAAGTCGTGGCTTTTTTTAAAGTTGATAAAAAAGGGACTGCAGGAGTGTTTGCTGCAGCGAAAAATTACGAAAGCAAAGTTGGGTTTGATGATAAGGGAAGGCCAGTAAATCGGAGCGCCCGGACACGCCGATCGATCGTTTTCTCTTCGTGCACGCCGCTAAACTAAGCTCATTACGTTTTAATGGCTCACCCCGGCGTATATTATCTAAGCGAGCGCGGGCCTTTCGTTCAAAAGCTATGGGAGGCTCTGCTTCTGTTCGTCTTTTTTTTTTCTTTATTTTTTATCGTTGCGCCCTCGGGAGGGACGAAGTCGACTCTCGGACGTGTGTACACGGCTGAAGCACGCTCCTTTTGATTATCCCCCGACGAGTAGCGCGAGTATCGAACTTAACGATCCGACAGATAGTAGAGTCCGCCTCACCATTAAAGCCCGCTCTTCTTCTATTCGTAAGTATTTTTTTATTTTTTTTATTCTTTGAAGAAGACTTTTTTTTTTTGCCTCGTTGTTGAATATCTTTTTTTTTTTCTGTGTAGCAGATGCTGGCGGAGTGTCTTTTATGGAGGAGGCACGCGTACTTTAACACCGGCGCTTTTTCTCTAGTCGTTATATCATTGAAAATTCTTCTTTTGATATGTGAGCGCAAAAGAGCTTTGTGAATTGTAGTGGTGCTTCGTATTTTAACGGATGTCGTATCTTTTGAATTAAGGATTTGGGTGATGATTTTTTTTAAGGATGGACTGTAAGAGTTTGAGTAATAAAAATTTTCTATTCGATTGTTAGGATGGAGGCATGTTTACCTATACATTGTTAAAAATTGTCGATGTGCATAATTGGATGAAACGAATGACTTCGAGTCGCAGTTTAAGTGTGAAGTTATTACTCAACAAGTGTAATTTGCGTTGGAAAATTTTATTAAAATTTCGATTGCTTGCTTTTAATGCTATAAAAATCAATTACCTCGAATAAAAACAGCTTATATTATATGTATTTATGTTTAAACTTTTAAAAAGTCATTTTCATTTTAATTATCGCGTTGAATTGAAAAAATTTCGAAAAATCATCGTTCGATGAACAAACAGTTTGACTTATCAAATTTTATTATTCCTCATAAAAATTCAATTTCATCATAACATTTCATGGACGTCATTAGCATTAATGTATGTGCGCTTATGCCCCCCAATTCATTATCTGGCAAATAACCATCTCGTTAAAATGTTAACAGAGAAAATGAGTTCCGATTAAAAACGAAAATCGAATAAAACTCTCTGCTTAATCAGTGTCGTTTATCTTAATTCGTAAACATTTTTTTTTTCCAAGTTTCGCAAGCGGGAATAAACGCAAGCGCTGCTATCCGTAAAACGAACGGCATATTGAAATCGTAAAAAAGGATGAACGAGAAAAATATCCGAAAATATCTTCCAATTGTTACTCCCTTCCCCTTCTTCAACGAATAAATATCTCGAGTGTGCCGAGCGTGCATGAGAGAGAAAAAAAGACAGCGAAATATGCCACTAGGCCAAAGAGAGTATGGGATGAGATTGGGGTAATTTTACGGCAGCGAAAATTCGATTTTTCGTCAGATCGATAGTCAGCCATGAAATATTGAACTAGTCTCCTCTCGCGGACGCGTATAACTTCCGCTCGCTATTTTCCTGCTTAACAGTCCCGAAAATAAAAAAAAAAGTCAGTGCGACCATCCAATTCGAAAAAAAAGCGAGAGGTGGAAGGCAGCTGGAATTCATTAGAGAGCGTTATTTTTCGAAGTCGAAATTTATCAAGGACGAGTCTTCGCGACTTTCCGCGGGAAGAGCAATATGAAAACGGCGCAGACGCCAGCCTGGCGCTAAGTAATCGTCCACGTTAAATCAAATAAATTGTCTCGCCAAGGGAGCTTCTGTTTTTTCATTTTTATTTTTATTTTTTTACTTTTTTTTTGGCAGTCTTGAGAGAACTGTGCCGCCGATTCGTAACTGTCGGCTCCTTGAAATCTTTAGTGGTGTGCTATTTTTACTTTAATGTACACCGGCGTTACAGTTACACTTATATATCCAAGCTCAAAAAAAAATCAGTTTTATGGAGCAAATAAAATAGATTTAATGACGATAGACGATGTAATTAACAAAATTTACGCTTGGGAATAGTTAGCGGAGTGACAAATGCAAATCGTCATTACATTAATTTTACCAGGCCATCTTGAGAGTAGTAGCACTTAGCAGAGACCTTAAGAGAATTTGTCGTCGCAGCAGAGAGAAGGAGAGTGCGCAGTGGGGGGTGAGAAGAGAGTGAAGCAAAGATTACGAGGAGCCCTCCTAGGTTAAGATAGAAATCGAATTTTCATTCGACAAAAGTGGGCTTTAGCCGCGTGAAAAACGCCGATTACGATTCATTCGGTGTGCTCTTCTCGTCTTTCCAGTGGTTTTTCCACGCCAGTGAACACACTTGCCCCTCTCCTTTCCTCGTCTTTCGAGCGTTATATGCTCAGACTTTGCTCGTGCACATCTCGAGAATTTTTTTTTTTTTTATTCAATGGATAGGAAAAAAAAGAGGACATTTTTTTTTTCGCGAGAACAGAAATGCGCTCGGCACTTTGATGTAATCCTGGTGACGACAAATCGAAATTGCACGTCGATTGCCCGTACCGTTGTGTAAGACTAAGCTTTTCCGGTAAAAGCTTTTCCTCGGAACTCAATGGTTCTTAATTTGTCGATGCCTTGGGATAAGAGTCTTTGGAAGAAAAATGTGATTTCGAATTGATTTTAAAATTTTTAATGCAAAATTTTGCGGATTTATTTTTAGAATGGAGGAATTGACGTTCCATTTGAAGTAATCTTTTTGGAATATTTTAATTTATTACGTAAACTGGTAATGATATATAAATAATTTAGTTTAATAAAAAAAGAAATAAATATAGTTGAAAAAGAAAATAAGAAAAATTTCAACTAAAATCCAATAATTGTTCATATAAAGAAAATTCCAATAATAATTAAATTTTATTAAGTTTGGAGTTTTACGATTTTCATTAGCTTTTACTATCGCTATCGATAAACGAAAAATTCGATAAAAAAAAAGACATCAATAAATTTAAAATAAATCTAGATTTCTGTTGGCAGTATAATATCAATAATCCACATGTTTATGTGTACGAGCAAGTTATTGCTAAATATTTGTTAAGTAAATTCTTGTAAATTGTTTGAGTATTAACATTAATAACGTAAATTGTTTATTTTTATTAAAATTAATATGTTTATCTTATTGATTACTGCGTAACCTTTGCACGTAGATATATTTGGCAAATAAAATATCTACTTTATGTAACAAAATATAATTGGTATTAAAAATATTAAACTTAAAAAATTGAGAATAAAAATAACAATTTATTCTTTTATTTAAAGCGAAGATAGGTGCAAAAACAAATCTTAACAATTAAATCGTAAACTAAAAAAAAAATAGAATTATACGTTTAACATTTGATAACATTCCTAAATTTTTATTTGAATATAGATAAAAGAATGTTTTTTTTAATTGCAATCATCATTATTTTTAAGATTTACATATTTCTTATATTTTCTATTAGTTTTTTTTGGATTTGTCAGACGTGATATTGATTAATCATTAATAAACTTACAAATAACTCTCAACTTTACTCGCGAAAACTTACAAGTAGTAACATGGCATTATAATTATATTAACTCACACTCCGTCAGTCGTTTTAAGATTTATTAAAATCATAAAATAATACTAATAAAAATCATAGAAAAAAATATTTCGTTGACATGTGTATTTCGGTAAAAGAGTGTTCGCAGAATCCTTAAAATTAATTTAATGTAATAAATTATTTAATGCTTTATGTTTTTACAACAGTAGCTTATTATCTCATAATATTTTTACATTCGTTCAGTTTGTAGTAACAATAACATTCACAAAATTGACTAAATCAATGTTTCTCTTATGGCAGTATACATATCATTTACATTAACTGAAGAGTATACGTATATACTTTTTGCTATAGTTATTTCTTATCAATCGACTTTTAATTACAAAATCAATTTTATTCAAGTCTGAGCCTTGATTACTGAGGTAGTTTCTTTAAACTCAAACGCAATAAGATAAAAATAAAAATTATAAGAAAAACAATTTATTCGCAGTAGAAAAACCTATGTATAGTCAGACATCATTTACGTTTATTATAAATTCAACGAAATGACAATAAAAAAATATATTAACCTTATTGAATATAAAAAAAGGCTTTACCATATCCAGTACTTTAATTTCATAAAAATCTTGCATGAAAAATTTAAATTATCCAAAGTAAATTTTTTAAAATGAAAAAGTCAAACAGTTTATAAAAGTTTAAAAATGATATGTTTTTTTAGAAATCGCTTATCACAGTAGCCTTCACTAGCACTTGGAAATTCTTTTTTAAATAAAAAAAAAAAAATAGAAATAAAATAACTTAATATTAAATAACTCAAAAATTGAATCATCACCGTACATTTTTTTTTCTTCAAGATCAATCATTTACACATTTTAAAAAAGTTAAAAACGAAATAACGAGATCCTTGCAAGCTCAATAAACAAGGCTCAGTTGTAAAAAGCTTATAACAATATATCTTAGCGTTTCATCACACTCGCACAAAGAGCAATCATGTACAAAGTGAAGACGAAGTCAGTAGCAGCCTCATCGTCAGTGTCCATCGAAATACGTCACTAACCTCATTGTCGCAGTAACGTCCACCCACTCACCTTCAGTTATATGGAACAGGTAAAACATGGCCTAATCGCTCCTTCGGACTCTTGCAAGAAATGAAAGAAAAACAAAAATAAAAGGAAGATTGTATAAGAAAGAGAGAATAAGAGAGGGAGATAATGAAAGTAAATGATGGACAGCGAGAGAGAAAAAAGCGAGGAAAGGAGACGAGATGCGCGGAGTGACGGGAGACGGGGATCTCTCGTCGTCCCGCGACGTCACCTCCGTCGATTCTCCATTTACTCCTTCTTTATAAATCAATTTCCTTAACCCTCGATGCGCTTCCATGTGATTTCTCCTGCTTCCATCTTTCCACCTCTTTACATCTCTCCCTCACAATTTTCTCTCCATCTCCCTCTCTTTATTTCTCCTCTGGCTTCTTACACCAGTACGTGCTCGTATAGTCTTCTGGTTTAATAAAGCAGTAGACAGAGGCAGAGCAGCAAGGAGTAGAAACGAGGCTGATGGGCTTGGCCGCCATGCTGCATCGCCGCGGGATGCTCTCCTGAAACAAGCGGCCACACTTAAGTCCTCCGGATTACGATACGAGGTATAAGGTATACTTGTTGTATGTTGGTGGTCTCGTAGATTTTGTGAAGATGCGAGTGCAGAGTATTAAGATAGAATGGAACAAATAAGCGAATGAAAAATATGCAGGTGATAATGTACGTTTGTAAATTTGTGTTGATATGGGGATAGCTTGAATAGTTGGAATAAACTTAGGAAATTGAGAGAAAAATTATTACTTAACAAGGAAACAATATGATTATGAAAGTAAATATATAAATGAAGTATTTTAACTTTTAAGTACAAGACTAAAAAATATAAAACTGGTACCCACTTTATACACGGTTCATTTGCGATTTCCGCGTTTCTTAAAATTTATCCAAGCAAACGTTAAAAGAAAAAACGAGCCGCGTGCAATCTTTCGCGTACAACTTAATAATTCCACAATTTATTTAACCCGGTTTAATTAGGCATGCAGCCGGGTGAAGAGAAGGAGGTAACAGGAGAAAGACCAGAGAAGTAGGCGTGGCCTGCGGATGCAATTAAATATCGCAACGAGCGCGCGAAATGAAAATCAAACATTAATAAGCGAGCCACGCGCGGCCGAGGCGTAAAAAATTCATAAAACGCGAAATAGAAAGAGCAGAGAGAGAGAGAGGCTACACGCCGTGACGGTTAAGATGAGCCGAGGCTATTCTTCGTAGTTGAGCAGCACCAAGAACTCTATCGAGTTTGCAAGTGTAAGTTTGGAATGAAAAACCGTGGATACCGCGATCTTAAAGAATAGCTCTGATTACACGGATACCAGACACCTTGCAATTTTAATGATGGATCCACGAGCTGAGTTACTTCTTTCGTGTCCCCAGAGTTGCTTCGGTCTTATACTCAACGACGGACGAAGTTACGTGCTCGCGATGCGTAACGTCTTAAATTTTTCAACGGAGATACACGTGTGTGTGTATATTTTCTCTCTCTTCATCTACCTTCACCGAAAAACGAGGTCAGAATGATAAAACGAATGACTTGCGCGGCAAGCTGGATTAGAGCGAAAGAGATAGAGAGAAAGAGTCATCTCTCGCTCGGGTTCTTGACGACCTGACGCCTTCTTCGCTTACTCTTTTTTTTTCTTTTTCTCCTTCGCTCTGTCTCTTTTTTCTCGACTTCTTTTTTTTTCGCGCATACTTTTCGAGAAGCCTCGAGTACCTTCGTTCTGTAAGGTTAAATTTTTTTTTTTTTTTTTTTTTTTAGCGCGACGAATTAATTATTTTTTTAGGTCATTTTTTAATGGAACTCCCTCTCCCACTTTTTTTTTTAATGGATCTAAAAGGAAAATCTTTTTTATTTTTTTCGAGGTAGAAAGTTTGAAAAATATTTAGCTTGGACTCAAGAAGTTTAATAGAATGGCTCCCCTGAGAAATAATCGATACACAGTCGTTCCTGGAAAATGAACGGAATGTATTTTGATAAGCAAGTAGGTCAGCTTTAAAAATAAAAGAGCATTGAGATTTGTTAAGAGATTTTTCTTTTTTAAAAAGTTAATCGAATTAAAAGTTTTGTATTTTTCTTTTGCGTTTTCAAAAACAGATTTTTTTTTTTTTGCTTCAAGTTTCTCTTAATATTGATATATAAAAAAAGTTATCTGTTAATACCACTCAATAATAAATAGTTAATGAAAAATTGCTATTCGATCAAAAAATAAATATAATTTTTTAGCACGATTAAAAATGTAATTTAATAAAAATCAAAACACTTTTTATTATGTAAAACAAAATTGGAATTCTTTTTTTTTTTATCACACACGGATGATTCACCGTATAAAATCGACTTTGAAATAAACTGCTCAATGAAGTGCATTCGATGAGAATTTCGAGGTAAAAGAAAAATCCGAAAAATCTCAAAACAAGATCCGGTTAATAGTCGGGCAATTTGATGGCCTACCGCACTCGATAAGGCCAACTCTATTTTCCTGACCCCAGCCTCGAGCTTGCAGCAGCAGCAATAGCATATAAGCTCGTGTCGATCGAGCTTCACTCGCGCATCAAATCCTTTAGTCGAAAATATTCAAAAGAGCCGTAAAGAAAAAAATATTGGTGAAAATGCAAGATCGAAGAGGCGTATGTACGTATATGGGAAAAGAGAAAAAATGAAAAGGTGCCAGAGGCGCTCATCTCGCTACTCACCGTTCAGTACGTGCACGTTGATGGATTTCGGCTGGGCGTTGCTCGGGTTGCACGTATACCGACCCGAGTCCGATTTTTGGGCCAACTGCACGAGTAGGAAACTCGTGGTTCTGTCACTTTTCTCCGTTACTACGGACACGCCACCCCTGGACGAGTCGTAGCTGATTATCTGCAGATGAAAAAAACAGAAAAAGGTGACTATCTAAGTTTTTATTTTGTTGAAAAAAAACTTTTTTTTAATTGTTAGATTTAAATTGGAATTAAAGTTTGTAATTAGGTGTTCTGTGTACTGTTTTCCAATAGCTTGAGTATTTTTCTTAATAGGTGTTTTTGTAAAAAAAAATACTATTTGCCGAGAATAAATAGCTTTTTGTAAAGAAACTTATTTACTCATTTGAATTTCTACTTGAAGATTATACTAAAAAAATAGAATATTTTTTCTTTTGTAATTATTGTATACAAAAATAAAATTAAATATTCTTATAAATATGCATTACATGTCTACGCAACTATTTTTATAATTTAAGTTGTATGCTTCACATTTAATTTTCAAAATAACTTTGGTAATTAAATTCATAAGCTTAAAAAAAAAAATAAAAATCTTGTTTGTATATGCACATCATTATGTGTAAAACAATGTGGCCTAGTTTTAGTCATGGTAAGCTTCCTTTGTAATTATTTTTTTTCTTTGTACTTGGTGAACTTCCATATTGTTTACTTTAATTTTTACAAAGATTACGAAACTACCGACATTTTCTTCAAACAAACATAAATTTTACAATTTCATTACTTCAAATATGCTCAAGTTAAATTTCATTCACTTTTATATTAATAATTCACTTTTCAAAGTATTATTAAATTTACAAGTTTAAACAAACTGGCAAAAAATTAATTAGATCACTGTAACTCAATAATAGTTTCATTGTAACAATTTCACACAAAAAATAATATTTATTTTCTCAAATCATCTTAAAAAATCAATCGAATGAATAGCTTTACACTCCAGCTACGTTCTCTCAACTCACATGACACGTTGTTTGCAATAGATATAATAAAAAAGTGTGTTTCCTGAAACATTAAATTCAAGAAAAGAGAGTGTGTGTGTGTATTTAAAAGGACATTCGCGATCGATATCGCACACAGCTCGCTTGGCACGTATTATTTTCCAACGCGTAAAAGTTGAAAGAAACGGGAAGCCAAGAGGAATAAGGTGGTATACAGGTGGCAACTAGAGATGGTTGGAAAGACAAACATAAGTCGGTGAAATAGACAACGAGGTGTCTCGTGGTAGAAAAGAAAATAATACCGTTTTGCCGAACATCCTTCTCTCTTATGCCTGGCTTTACTTTTTATTTGCTTTTTTCAATGTATTTACTTTTTCTTCTTCTTCTTCATCACGCAACTTTGCTGTTATATTTCGAAATTGGTAAATTAGTTGTGCTAATAAATGTTGTCAAATGTTTTTACAAATTATTCTTACAAAAGAATACTATTTTATATTTAAAAATGTGAATAATATCTTTATCAGTTTTTTTTTTTATACGTGGTCGGTTTTCAAATGTTCGGACGAAGAAAATAAAGTAAAAGTAATCATATCGGAAACTAGATCCATAAATAGTATTCTATCCTATCTATAGAAAAAAGTAAATTGGTGTAATTTTGTAAATAGATAATCATGTCGTAAAACTGATGACCAACATTTCTTTTTCCCTTATTCTATCTTCTACAATGTGCAGTATGCAACAGCAAAAAAATTCGTTCCGAGTGAAAATTCAATTTTGAAGAGGTTTTTGTGAATGCCTTAGTTGACAAAGTTCATTTTCTTTTCTAGAAAAAAAAAAAAAGGAAAAATATGGATGCAATGTGAAAGGCGCGAAAATAAGGGAAACAAAGTTTGTAACGTTATTGTAGAGGGTAAGTGAAAATTTTCATTGTTTATAATTCGGGTCGGTTTTTAACGAGAATGATGCGGATTTTTTAATTGCTGGCGACCTTTTGACACAGAAAAAGCCATGTTTTCCTTTTTTTTTTTTAATTTTTCTCTTTTTCTCTCACTGCTAAGTTAACGCTAGTACGCCTTTTTACAAGTCTGGTTCTTTTTGAACGAAATTGTATATGCATTGAACTTAATTGACGTCGCAAAACTGTAGAAAACTTGAAATTAAATATTTTTCAATGCTCTCGACGCTTCATTCCGTTAACTTAACGGTTATGAAAAGTTAAAACTTCACTCCTTTACGAAAATATTAATTTACAACTTTATTTGACGTGTACTTTATGATTAATAATTGAAAATTCACGCCATGAGTTTAAATTAAAAATTATTCACATTTAATTAAATTTAAATAAGTTACAAAAATTATACTGTAAACTTATCATTAGTTTACTAAAAATAAATCATCTAAATATTTGAATCAAACAAGCGAAGTACTCAATAAAAAAATTTTGATCTCCTATTTTCCCGAACATACACTCATCCAATACTCATATACGTTTTCGCGGTCGCGAGTAAAAAAGATTTCCATCCAGCTCCGCCTTAACGCGATCCTTGCAAAAATGTAAAAGCCCCCACCGGCGGCGTTGGGATGCCCTTTTCCTTATGCTATTTTCGGAACGATCGGGGTAAAAAGAGCTGCGGGAATGAGATGCGATAGCAAGTCTTGTGTCGAAGTCTTCCTCCATCTCCATCTCATTGCGTCGTTGTACGGTATACGCTACTACTACTACTACAGTCAGAGCTGCTTCGTGGATTATTTGCCGTTTTCTTCCAGCTCGCGCTTCTTTACATACTTGACTTTTCTATTCACTGGCAATACACGGGGCCTTTGGGATTCTTATTACTCGCGATCTCCTCCTTTTTATTGCTGCTTAACGAAAGGATTTCCCTCCTTCTTTTTCCCTTTTTTACTCGTAAGAAAGTTTTCGCTTGGAGAAAACATCGAGGATGAATTCGTTTGCGGTATTTTATTTTTTATTTTTTTTTTTTACTTACACTTGTTAGCGTATGGTTCTGGAATTTTAAGTACGCATGTTTCATTTTTATATTTTAAATTTTGTTCGTTCATATACATAAGCGTTATGAAATAAAATGTTAACAGTGGTAAAATGTAAAAGAGATTATAATTGGTAATGTAAAATGTTACATTTATTTAATTTTAATTAAACTTTTTTTTTTCTTTTTAATGAATAATATTATTATCCAAAATGCTCTTTTTGTAATCCTTTTATAATATTAAAATAAACGTACTCAAATTTTATAACGACCAAAATTACATTATAAAATTACAGAGATTTATTTCGTTGTTTAAAATGAATTTAATCCATTAAGTACCTCTGATACTGAAACAAATGGGCATTTATCAGTACAAAATAAATATCTCATTGATCTTTCGTTTAAACAAAAAGCCTAATGAATTATGTAAAGATCAATAAATATCTCAACACCCAAGCCTGTTCGTTTCTTTCACTAATATTTACATTTTTCAAGTCTATCTTCTCTGACCCAAGCTGATTCAGTCCAGCCACTTTCTCTTCAAATAATTTCCTTCTATCCGTCTTCGGATCTAGTACTCGAGGCTGCCAACACAAAACAGACGGAAGGCGCGCTGATTTGGCTTGCTAAATTCATTTCTGAAATGCACAGCGTGAAAACTTTTCACGGAGCTTTTTATTTGGACGTGGACAACGTCAACGTTTGCCTCCTTTTTCTTCCCCGATGCAAATGGTTTGCATGGAATAGCCAATTTGACTATTTTTTTTAATTTTCTCTCACCAACGTTTGCTCCTTAATTATTCGCCAAGTTTGCTTCGCCCACAGTGTGAATATTGAAGTTTATGCCGTTTTTATTTTCCTGCACTTGGTATTTATTCATTTCTTTTTTTTTTGCTTCTATTCAACGTCAATTTTAAAGTTATGAATTTTTCAAGCTATTTTTCTCGAATATTTCACTAATATACATTAAATGAAATTGAATAAAAATAAAAACTAATATGAATATAAAGGGATTTTTTAATTATTCAGAATTTATTTAATATTATAGAATCTTGAGATATCAGCTGAGTGAAAAACAATTAAAACTTCGATCAATATGATACAATCGGTTCGCATTAATTATAGCTTTCGAATGCAATTAACAAACTCTTAACGACTTCGTTAAAGAGAAAAATATCTTTTAAATAAAAATTAATTATTTTACAATCAATTTAAATCAAACCTAATTTTTATTTAAAATCACTCGTTAAAATAATAATGAAAAATTGAACGATAATCAAATGCATTTTAAAAACCTTATAATTATAAGTTTTTGTAAAGATATAATAATTTATTTAAATCAATGAAAAGCCTCGTACATTTAATTACAATAAGCTTATTAAAATCTTCTCGATTTTAAACGCATATTATCGATTTTATCATTTTAATAACATAAAACAAAAAGCTGTTTGAATAATTTTTAAAAGCTATTTTTCATCCTCTTCTTATCAATCGATAATAAGTAGAAAAAAAACTCACAATTCGCTGAAAGAAAAAAAATATCTCAAGAAAAATAACGAGAGAAAGAGGAAGCAGCTTGTGAAAACATAATTTGACCTCTTTGGCCAAAAAAAATCGACGAATTATGACTAGACTATCGAGCGGTGCAAATTCTCCTCTTCTACATAGAGATGAGGATGGGATGGAAAGTGGGATGCGGAGAGACGAGCGAGTGAGGGGGATGTAGAAAAGAGCGCTCCGGTCGGCTGTACACACGCTTGGACGGGGGTTGCCGGGCAGCAGCAGGTCGACTTCTTGTCCCGGCCGGCTAGGCCAATTTGTCGGAGTGCAGTAGCTCGCTCGCCCAACCTGCTTGGCTGACTTCCAGCAATCGTGCTCGCTACTACCGTGGGGACACGAGAAAGGAGGAAGAGAGAGAGAGAGAGAGAGAGAGAGAGAGAGAGAGAGGCAAGCGAGACGCAAAATTGTTTCGATTAAAAAGACGGTTAATCACGCTTCTGGTCGCTCATTGCGAATTCCTCGGGAGTTGCCCCCCTCCGCTTCCTCTCTACTTCCACAGAGGGCTTTTTGCCCTGGTACTCGAAGTTTATCGCTGACGACGACGACGACGACGACGATGGGTGCTAGTGTGTGTGTGGTGGTACTGCTGGTAGGTTTTAAACGGAAAAAGAAAATTGGGCTGAAGAGAGAAAGTGAGATAGAAAAAGAGTTCAGGTGGTGAGGAGGGGACGGGTCGGGCTGTGCTGTAAAGCACGAATTAACGTCTTTGATGTAGGGCTTTGTTTTTATCTCGTTCGACGTGCTTGATAAATTAATTACGAGCAGGCTGATGCCTATCATATGACAGCTAAAAATAGATATTTATTTTTTTGAGAGTTGGAATTTTAGTTGAAAATTGAAGGATTAAAAAAAATTATATTTATTTATTAATTGTTGTAATAAATTAAAAATATATTTTAAATACAGTATACATCAAAAACTCCGAATATCAGAGATATATATTTTAATTTTTTTTTTTAACCTTTTAGATATATTCTTGCCCGTTGGCAACGTATTTCGGTTAAGACTTGTGCAATGATTCAGTTGAAAAACACCAGGAATCGAACCCACGACTTGCAGATTATGAAACTGACGCCCTACCGACTGTATACTATTTCGGGTCTCTAGTACTTTTATGTTTGACAATAATTTAGTTTGAGCGTTTAATATTTATCTGATGTAAATTGATAAAAATCCTTTTTTTTTTATTTTATACAACATTAATTTTGAAAAAGTTTTTGAGAAAGATTTAAAATTATTAATTCAAATGAAAAGATTACAACTTTTACGCTTGTTATTGAGATAAAATAAATACTATATTTTTATTAAAATTCTTGTATTTCAAATTCAATTTTACTAATAATAATATCAAGAAAAATTGATAATATACATTTCACTGCGCTAGCAGAAATAAGACAGAAAAAATAAAAAGGAAAAAAAAAGTATCACATTTTATAAATAAGAGCTTGTACACACTGTGGTTTCCAATAAACTTAGTAAAATAAGACAACCGATACACACAATAGCGCGCAACATCTTGAAGATTTCATATAAAAAGGAAACGCCATACTCAACGTGTATCGCGTATATATGGCTGTTTCTTCTCGGAAATTTCAAGAAAGCAGATTTTATTTTCTTTTTTCTGATTTCTCTCCCCTTACTCTTCTCTCCTCCTCCTCCTCATCATCCCTCTTGAAAATCTGCGAATATCACACAACAGTTGATGCCAAGGTAGATTCGTGGCAATAACTCGTGAACACTTTTCCAATACTCCCGGCAAAAAAAAATAAAAGAAAGAAAAAAAAGCCTCGATAAGAATAACCGACCCTATGATACTTAATTCAAACCAGTCGACACGTCTCAATTTTTAAGGGCATGTCTTATACCGGCACAGATTCCTACCTCTAATTTTTCGTTTTTTATCGTCAATTCAGATATTTGTGAAAATATAAAATTGTAGGAACAATCTTGGTCGCTTAAGGATTGTTCCTACAATTTTATATTTTCACAAATATTTGAATTGACGGCAAAAAACGAAAAATCGACAATGTCGGTAACTATAGTTTTAGGGTTAGGTGTAAGGAATGCCCTTAAAGCTATATACACTTCGTCGTATATGAATCATCCGACACGTCATCGCGACTTTTGTCATAGTCGGACTATCTCTAACCAAGACACATATATGCACATTTACAAAACACACCCACTTCGCGTTTTCAATTCCAAACGTCAAAAACACAGAAGCACATAGATATATATTTTCTCGGTGTCTCGGTCCGGTGCATATACACCCACACCGAGAGAAATAGAAACGCCGAGAGCGTATTCTTATCGCAAAAAATCTGTTATAACCGAAAGAGAGAGTGAGAGAGAAAGCATGGAAGAGGATATACTTGCACGTGCTTTAACCTCCTACCCTTCCTTGGTGTGCATGAATCACGTCGAGGCAACGAGGTTGGACGATAAGGTCCGAGCGCGACACTCCCTGTGAATTGCATGCGTTTTCTCTACTATACGCTACTTTCAGCGTGTCACTTCTTATCTTGTCTTCGACTTTTTTCTTTTTTTATTTAGACTTCACTTTCTTTTTTTTCTGTTTCTTTGCTATTATTTCTTTTATTTTTTGTAAACTAAAGGTTTATCAGTAAATATTTTTTTTTTTCATTGGATTAAGCTTGTGTTGTAGACTAAGCTGAGATTAAAAATTTTAGTACGCTGTTGGAGTAGGTGTAGCTTGTATGGGCTCTTGTAGAATGAAATTGCAGATCGTATAAAGAAGTGTTGAGGTTTATTGAAATTTTATTAACAAAATAATAATTAAGATATTTGCTTTTGGATATATATTATGTTTTCTACTTAATTACAAAAAAAGGTTGAAATCGTAAGTCTTCAAAAGAATTAAATCATCTTAAAAAAATTAAATTTTCATGTCTCAATCTAATAAACTTTATTTTCTCTGAAGAAAACCTTTTATATAACAAATATAAAGCAGTAAGTGGCCATTAAGAAAAGAAGCAATTTCTCAAAGGACCCTAAAAAATATTTGTCCGTATAACTTCTGTCTCTCTCATCCCTCCTTTCCTCCTATATATCTTTTATACTTCCCATCATCCTCTCTCTCAATCCTTCCATCGTCTTTTTCTTTACTTAAAACCCAGATAGCGTATTATATACACAACCTTTTACCTCCGTTAGAGACATTAAAAATTTGTATCCCTTCTTCTCCTCTTATTTTTTCCAGTCACCCTTTAGCATTACACACACAGTCTCTACCTTTCCATCTGCCATCCTCTTTTTCCATTCAAAACATTTTTCCCACAGCCAGCAGATATGCATATCCTTTGAAAAGGCGTGGGTGTGTAGAAAACGAAGACACACCAGAAGGAGCACAGCAGCAGCACTAGCTTCGAGCTTTGACATCATGCTTTTATAATAAATTCAACTACATACACATACTACGCTCTCTCTCTCTCTCTCTCTCTCTCTCTCTCTCTCTCTCTCTCTCTCTCTCGGCTTTTCTATACTTGCGCGTTCTCTCGCGCATATCTCTCTTCGGAATCGAAGCAAGATACTCCTTCTTCTTCTTCTTCTTCTATATCCTTCCTCTTCGTATCTCCGGCTTTCATGTCTTTTGTGCTCGACTCACGCCTCAAGCCATGCGTGACGTTGTTGCTACGTTATACTCGAATAAGAGCCACCACTGACGTCTTCAATGCAATGCCACAGAGGGAGAGGAAGAGAGAGAGAGAGAGAGAGAAAGAGTAGGAGACGCGCACTTATTTTAATGCCGGAGGTTGTTGCGTTGGAGCTTGAGAGATCGAGTAAAACTACTGTATACGTATGTATATATATACGCGCTATCGTGTTCACTCGGGATGATTCGAGTCTGTACTATATACTCGTTGTCGTATAGTAGCTTCAGGCTGACGGATTTTTCGAAAAGTGAAATTCGAGTTTTTCAGGAACACGCGAATTGGATATTTCAAAGCTTTACTTGTATAGCTCGGATTTTTTTTTTTTTTTTTGTTTAATTTGAAATTGGTTTTTTTTAACATTGGTTTATGAAGATGAAAGCTACATTTACCTATGTTTGAGTAGCAACAATATTGAACTATTGATAAATAGAAAATATCTAAAGCAATCGGAGAAATTGAAAGGTTGGTGTACTTATAAAATTTTTGGAATAGTCGTTAAAATCGACACTCATCGAACAACCCATGGATACTCGTAAAAAGTCAAGCCATTCGTAAAACGGAAAGTTCGGAGCGGGGATCGAAACGCGATAAAACTCTGTAATGCATTTACGTTACCACGAAAGCAGTCGTTAGGCCAAATTATGGCAACGCAGCTTCGCTCGAACGCGTTATATACTAGCAAACACAGACACACATACAAATACACACACGATACACATTTCGAAATTGGAGTAACGATAATTTCATTTTATTTCCGGCGAATTTTGCAAAATGGGAACCACCAAGCTCTAGCAATGTTGCTTTTACTGGTTAACGCGAACAATTACTCATCGATAAAATTGGATAATGGTAGATTGATTTGCCGAACGAAATAGTACCAGGGTTTCTTTTTTTTTATGACCTGATATTTTTAGAGTTTTAAGAGAGAAAGTATTGGTAGTATCCACAAGTTAATTTATCGAGAAAATAAAAATTACCTTTCACTTTGATTGCTGTTTTTTTTTTTTTAAATACAATAACATATACGTGTATTGCAAGCTTTTGGTACGTGTAAACTAAAATTTATGTCGTCGTTTACGACTTTAATGAAAGTTAATTTTCCTATCTACGATATTTACAACAACACACATGTATAGATTTATCATTAATCCAAATAATTTATTCGTTTTATATATGTTTACAAGTACTCCAAAAAAAGGAAAAAAATAATCAAAATCTCGAATAACCCAATTTCAAAATAACTTTAACAGCATTAGTTACTATTACACCCTTAAACTAGTCTAGGGACCTGACTGCTCAGCAATGAGTCACACGACAGAGAAGAAGGAGTGAAAAGGGGAAGGGAGGATAGTGAGGAACCAGAAATCCCTGAGAGTTGCAGGGAGGCGGCAGCTAGGCTACATGCTTAATGCTGCTAATGAAACCCAGCGAGTATTATTACCAATTTCACCGGTGTGCATCTTTCTCTTTCTATCTCTCTCGCTTACTCGCGAAATACGCCAAGGGACGTATTAGCGAAATATATTATAGCCCGAGGGATAGAAGCACAGCTCGCTGTGTAAATGTGTGTATGTGTTGGTTTAGAGCATGTGCAAAAGGGGGATTCTGTGCCTAATTATCGCGACGTTAATTCGCGGTTGCCTAGCTAAACCTGAGCTTCTCTAGCAGCGACTATGAGAGGAGAGAGTTTGTTCGTGTTTTCACTTTTAATCGGGAGCAGATGCGCTTGAGATTCAGTTTGTAATTTATATGAAGGTGGACTTTGGTATAGTGTATAAGGATCTGGATTAATAAAAATTTTTTTTTTATGTCAACAGGTAAAATATTAATTTTTTATATTTTAATTGATAAAGTAATTACAATTGAAGGTTATAATTTAAAGGGATTTAATATTTGGTTTTTTTTTTATTGACTTCATCGGATGTGGTTTATTACTCTTCATAAGTTAATCCGACCGTACTTTGTAAGCACTTATTTACGCTGTAAATGATTGATTACTCGATAAGAGGATCGTTTGCGTGTCACAGGATGACGTAGATGTAAATTATATTCAGGAGGTAAATTGATTCATCGTAACAATATAACTACCTAGTAAATATTTAAAAATAATAATAACAATAACAAAAATTTAATTTTTGATAATTAATTTTTTGAATTTTTTTCACGGTTTTTAGAAGTGTAAAAAATAAAGAATAAAATGATGAATTATGATTGACCCACTCACTAGTATCATTATGAATAAGTACGTATTTGCTTAATAAGAAAATCAATGAAAGGTGAAACAAAAATCACTATTCCAAAAATTCATATGTACATAAAGTCTGTCGGGCTTCATAAAGAATCCATAAACAATAAAAAGGGAACATTAAGCTGCTCGCAAAGCGGAGAACATGAGTCTGGTTTGAACACGTGACGAGAGAGAGAGAGAGAGAGAGAGAGAGAGAGAGAGAGTCTAAGCTATTGCCGCAAAGGAGAAAAAGTGTAATTTTTCACAAAGTCCAGTGTATAAATCAGACAAGGATCTTTAAGCACAGCGATACTTAACATCGAACTGTTCTCTTTTCGCGAGTTCACGTGCTCGTTTTCATTTATTTTTTTTTTCTTTTACTTTTCTTTTTTTTTTTACCACACACGGTACATTGAGTTATGATAGCTGCCGGAGAAAATCATTGATATAAATTTCATAAAGATCACGATAGATTATTATTTTTTCCAAAATTAAATTATATTTTGCGTGATGACTTTTTTTAATATTGAAATAAATATTATACGCTCCATTAAATTTATAATTTGTTAATTTTTATCAAAATCTTCAATAATAAAATTGCCATTAACAAAATTATAATAGAAATACACAAAAGAGAATCAAATCTAATCAACATGATAAAAATATTATATTCAAACACGTGTTATCTCATTCACAACATTGCAAAAACGCATTAATCAGCACGTCAAAGAGACTTTTTCCTCTGACACATCTTAATCCTCGGTATATCGTGCAAAGCAGAATTAAAAAAAAAGAAAGGCAACTCCCCCCTCAAAAAAAAAAAAACAAAAAAATATCAGCGTAATTCACGTACGTCGTCGCAAGTACCAAGTGAATGGATGAAGGGGGGGGGGGGGGGGGGGGGCTCGGGCTTGGCCCTTTTTTTGGGCCCGGCTTCCCGCTTTATACAAATGGCGGGTTTGGGGGGGGGCAGGCGGGGGGGTGTGTGCCTTTTCCCTCCTCGAGTTTTTCGAGTAATCGCAAGAGTTAGAGACGCGAAACGATTTCAGCCTCGTATGGAAGGGAGGAGAGTGAGTATGGGGGGGATGGGGGAGAGAGTTTAACGTTCTACACTGGAATGTGCTGGAGTGCCTGCTGCCGTGGCTTGATACGGCCCTGTGAATTTGGGTTAATGGCGTACTCGAGAGTTGAAGCTCGTTGATGGAATATCATTTGTTAGATAAGCGATAGGCTGCCTATCGATTTTTCATTAATTAACAATTTTCGGGCTTTGATTAGTTTTCCAGGGGAGGTGCAAATAAATTAATCGCATGGGATGATTTTATTTATTTTTTTTAAAAAGCTCAAGCTTAAACGAGAAACACGATCAGTATATCATCAACGATTTTAATTTATTCGTATAAAAATAAAATAAAATTTTCATAAATTTTTGATTGCCTCAAAAAAAAAAAAAAATAAAAAAATCTCATAGGCTTTGAAAGACTTACAAGATCGCGTGTTTGTAAGCTTCAGTATTATTCTAGTATAACAATAAATAATTCAATGACATAAACGAACAAAGTTTTCAACTAAGTCGTACTTGCAATCTTTCTCTCATTAAATTATCAAACAACAGAGATAGTATATAGGTAGAGTCGCATCAAAGCGGCCGCCGCGTCTAGCCGCGCTAAAACCGTCAAAAGAGACCGCAGTAGCTACGGCAAAACGAAGAGAGACACCCAGCACATTTCGTGCAAAGCCGTAGTCCGTTGGTTTGCAATGCGAGTAGTACTACCCCACTTTCCTAAGCGTCACGCGGCCACGGGCTTTGCTTTGTGTCTTACAAACACACATGCATATGCACAGACTGTATAATATGTCGAAGCAGCATACGTGCAAATAGAAACAGTAGTCATATGCAAGTTTCTTTGCTAAATTATACAAGGCATTGCTACGAGTTTTCGTAGACAAAAAAAGTGGCTGGTGGTTCTTTTCGGATGGCCTTAGGCGATACACGATACTTTTGTCAAGCTCGTCTCGCTCTTAAGTAACCCAAAACGCACTTGTTTTTTTATTTATGCTTTTTGACGCTAACACTATGAAAGATTTTATAAGTCTGCGCCCTTTTCGAGGGTCGCGTTATCTCCGAGCAGTAAAGCAAGCTCTATATGTAATCGTAAGCTATACGTACATTAGACTGATTGTAAGGGGTAAAGAGGGAAACGAGGCGACATTTTTATCTGGTTTATTAGACGGTCTCCTCTTTTCTCTTTACCCTGGCTTTGATTATTTTTTCTCTTTATATTCCCTTGATGACGACAACGACGACGACGACGGCGGTGTGCTTTATTCCGTTTGATAATTACGTTCGTGGGAGGATTTTTTTTTTTTTTTTCTTTGCTGACGGCGTGGAATTCTGAGGAAAAGGTCAACACGATTCTTGGTAAACAATGTTAATATTACAATTTTAAAAATGAATTTTTGTTTTTCTTTTGTTTTTAATTTTATTTTGTTTAAGTATTAAATGACATTAATGTTAGACGATGTCTGAAGAATAAATTTATTTGAAACTTAATATTATTTTGGATATATTCTAGAAATCTACCCTAATCCCGTAAATTAATCCATGTTAGTCTGTATCTTCTCAAGTTTCTTCTATTTTTTTTTCTTTTGCTAAAAATAAACTAAATAAATTTTTGTTTGTTGTGCAAGAGGGAAGATAAACCAAATATTTTATATTCTTAAAGCTTTCGAAATAACATACACAAACAAAGTAGTAAAAATATAATAAAGTTTATGTAAGTTTCAGAAATTTTCTAAGTCCACAGCAGTAAATAAAAAAAAAATTTGATCAACTTTCAAGTACCAAGTAAGGATAATAAACACACGTACAATATACACAGCAGAAAGTCATATACTTCTCTAGTATAATAATTATTTGAACTTAGCTAAAACAATAACTGATAAAAAAGCGTTGAAATTAAAGCTGTACACACACACACAAAACTTCGCAGACAAGAGAGATAGGAAACTTTGCCAAATTGCTCAACAGTTTCTATCTGTTGGGACGTTTGGATATGTCGGTACTGATGCTTGTGGCAAGGCTGGTAAATATAACGCGCAAGCAAAGCCAACCGAATTTACTCTTTCCCTCCCCCTTCCCTTCCCCCTATCTTTACGCTAATGGCTTATGAAGTTTCGAAAGGGAGTTTACTTACGGTGTCGTTATGATTCCAGAATATGTATGCCGGTGGCTCCGGACTGTGTTGTATGATGCAAGTGAGGTTGATCGTGCTGCCGACGTCGATAAAGAGATCTGGAGTACCAAGGATTTCGGTCACCGGTTCTGAAATTCAAATTAATATGACTTTTTAATTATCGGCCTTTACAAAAAAAGATCTAGATTATATTAAGTTTTTATTAGGTTTTCATATTGGAGATACTATTTTTTAAAATATAATTTTCATTATTATGTGATATTTAATTATTTGTGATCAATAATTTAGACTTTGTTAAATTAGTGATTAAAAAAAATTAGACTATTTCAACAAATCGAAATTATATTTTCATATTGTAAACATAATGATTGAACAACGAAAATCCACAAAAAAAAAAAATTATCCTAAATACTAGCTTTCTCTACAGAAAAAAAAGAGAACAAGTAAACACATTTGCTTTTTTCTAACTTAATCGATCATCTTACTCAAAGCGAAAATCCTGCTGTCCAAAAAAAAAGAGCTCCAATCGCTGACCCGCAATCGCAAATCCCTTAAAGCATTCAGAAGCCTCGAGGGCAAATTCACCCAACCATCGTATATAGAATGATAAAGGAGAGGGAGAATAAGGGGTTCTATCCTACTTTTACCCTACTCCAGCCAAACATACACTGTTGCCGTTGCTACTACTACTACAAGGAGAGAAAGATTTACGAAAGACTTGGCCAAACAATCCGCGCGCGCACAATCGCGCTAAGGCAGTAGTCATTCTTCTGCCTTTCCTCTCGTCTCTTCTATATCTCTCTCACTTACACGGATGCGCGAAAGGATCACCCTTATCCGGTGCTTGCTGGTTGCTAGAGAACCTTCGTACCGGACACTCTCAAAGAGAGCAGCGTCGAGAAAAGTGGAGGAGCCTACAGCAACGGAACGGCTCTTTCTCACACTCACCAATATACACACACACTTTCTTTTTTTTTTCTTTTCTTCCGTTGCGTATACAAGAGCCCTTGCCTTGTCCGTCTTTCAAGCTTCGGGTGTATATATTTTCTTTGGTTACCTGCTGTTTTCTTTACAGCTTTTCTCGACATTTATCCCTTTTTTTTTTATTTTGTATATACTTTAGGATCGAGATGTTCACAATACTTCAACAATTGAGTGGAATATAGTATACTTTACTGCATTTATACATCAGTTATAAATAAATAACTCATGAATAAAGAAATAAATAATTTGTATATTACAAACGGAATAAAAGAAAACTTATATTTTTAAAATAAGATAACAATAAAAGGAATTTTATTTTTCAGTAGTAAAGTCTCGGTTTAGTCATACATCTCCATAATTCACTTTAAAAAAATCAATAAATCCTTAAAAAAATGTAATAAAAGTTTAAAAAAATCATTTTTATTTATCAATCTTTCAAATGTCTCGTCATATTTCATTCAAAATTTATCCACTTCCTAAATTTTATAAAAAAAAAATCATAGCTCGCACGATTTTTGAGCAAGAAGAAAGTGAATTATTAGCCGCTCCTCGCCTCGTAATATACACGTAGTAGTAGTAGTAGTAGTGCCCAAGAACGGACCATGCAGCAACAGCAGAAGGCCTAGTCTGCACATGAGTAAAAAAAAAAAAAAAAAGAAGCAGGACTCTGCACGCGAAAGGGCTGTGGCGATAGGGCGCGCAAGCGCATCCGCGATAAATCACATAGGTGAAAGGAGGGACGAGAAAGAAGCGTCAGAAGAAAAGAAGGGTACCTTGCGATTAATCAGGAGCCTCGATCGCCCACTGCCGCCGCCGACGCACGTCACATTCATTTTCACTCGGCTACTGGGCTATTTTTTCTTTTCTTCTTTTTTTTTTGCCTTTTGCCTACGTTTGCCCCACCTTTTGTTCATCGAATATTATGGCCTCGACGAATCTGAGTATATTTTGATTTAATCTGTTTGACCGAGTGTAATAATTTACTAAAGTTTGCTTTTGTATTGTTTTATTATGCTTAAATATGTATATTTATGCTGCATGTAATTTAAAAATTGATTTACATTTTAATTTGAAGTGTACCAAGTAATAAAGTTTGTAAAAAATGTTTGTTGTGTGCATTGTGGATAAACATTAAGCGTTGTAATAAAACATAAACTTTTTTTTTTGTACATCTTAAAATTTTGTTGACAATTTCAAAAGTAAATACTTTCAAAGTAAACTCTTGAAGAAAGTGCATAATTCCTTGGCCAAGAAAAAATATGTTTTCAAGTGTTCTTTTGAATTGTTCTTTTAGAAAGAAAGAAAGGAAGGGGAAAAAAATGGTAGTAATTTAAATGAGTACTTTTGTATTCCCAGAAAAGTTGCTCCCAAAATTGCTGCTCACTCGAAACTAGAAAAATAAGCCCCGATTATGGTACGTGCTCGTAAACAAGGCCATCCTTTTCGCTTTTCACGTCGCAGGAGAGGGACCACCCTCTATTACGAAAATTGCATTGTACACGTATGTGCGCGCGTGCTGCTTACAATATGTGCGCGACCGTAGAAACGATGAAATGGAGCGAACAAGTCGTGGTAAAGGCGCTTTCTGAGGTGTATAGGTATATGTGAGGTTGGATTGGTTTTGAGAAAGTTACGAAAGGGAATGAGGAGGCTTTGTTTCGCGATCTGACTGCGGATTTGGTTTGGTAATTATTAAACTGATTTAGTTTAATAGCAGCCTAAAGTTAGTGACCTAGTGGTAAAGTGTTTTATATAAAGATGCAACAATGAAAATGAAAGGATCATTTTAAATTTTATTACAATTTAGTTTTGAAACAAATTCTTATCGTTCCTATCTATTACTGTGTTCATTTCATAAAATTTTTGTAATTTACTGCAACTGTTATTTCATAAATATTACATTAATTATGCAGAATAATTTTTTTAATCATATTTCATAATATCTAAGATAATTTTTTTAACGATAAAAGAAGTAATTTTTTAAGTTAGTCTTCTAGACATTTTATGTCATAATTAATTAAAATGAATCTTGAAATTTTTTTAATAAAAAAATGTAGGTCAATAATATATTTACTTTGGTTTAAAGATATTAAAATTTTTTACATTTTACAGCTGGAAAATTTTTTACGAAGTCTACAAAACAATTATAAAGCATAATTTGGAATAATATAAAGTATAACTAGGAGCTGAAAAATATAAAAGTGTAAAAATAACAGAAATTGCCAAATTTAAACGCAAATTGGAATTTCAAAGCAGGATTGAAATTTCTTGGTGCAAACGAATTTTTTTTAACGAATAAAGTTTTAACTAGGAAAAAATCAAATGTAAAAATAAAAGAAATTTGTAATGATTTTTTTATAATTTTCTAGATTGAATGGCTATTGAATCACTAAATAAAGTAAAATAAAAAAAAGTGATATTTGCGGAAAAAATATGCACTTACATAACGAATGCAAATAAAGTTATATCAGAAAAAGAAATAAACTGGTGTGTATGATGAAACAAAGAGAAAACAAGAAAATAGTAAAAAATATACGAAGAGCCGCGGTTAGATATAGAATGTGTGGTTAGCGAGAGTAAGAGGGAGAAAAAAAATAAGCTGAGAGTATGTGGGAAATCGCGAAATCGGAAAGTAGCTTTTGCTGGGAAATGAGAAATTTGTATTTGAAATAGAGGAGAGAGAGACAAGCCGCGTCATGACAAACTTCGATCTCGATCGAGAAAATGAATCTCTATATATTCTATTTTTGGCTTATCCGGTGAATTCGATGCGGCTGGAAATTCACCGCATCTCTTTTCTTATACACATATAGTCAGTTTTTTTCTCATTTCACACCGATACGTATATTGAGTATCGTACATTGCTGAAAACATAATTTACTCTAGTGACGGCTATCGCAAATTGAAATAATTGCCTTTAACTTAGTTTTATCGAATCGATACACTGGATTACTAATTACTTTTTCTTGCCAATCAAAATAGCATAACTTATTCTATAGAATATTGATTAGAAAAAAAACATATATCGCATTAATAGTTTGACCTAAAAAATAAAGTGACGTTGCGTCGTACAAATAAATGTCACATTATTCTTACTTAAATATCACATAGAAATGCTGAGTCAGTTCTGTTTTCCGAAATATCATATAAAAAAAAAAGAGCAGCGACGTGCACAAAAGCGAGAGGGCGGTACAATGCGCCACTCTAGCTGCCATTTTAAAGCAATGGAAAAATCGTAAAAATAGTTGTTTTAACTGGAAACGCGTTCGACCGATATTTCATCGGACGCCTACTAATATTTTCTCTCAGAGTACGTGCAATGGGAGAAAAGGTATAGAGTCCACAAAAAAAAACGTGTGCGCTGGACATTTTTTGTTCGAATGAAATAAAATAACATAAAAAAAAAAGAATGTATTAATTTGAATGCGTGTTGAAAGTTAGTTGGTGATAGGACCGTAAAATTTGAAATTTTAATTTAAAAAATGAATTTTTTTTTTTTTCATACAAAAATAACAATAAAAAAAATTGTGATTTAATAAAAATATAAAAAAGTAATGTTAAAAATAATTCTATCTTTAAATTAAAAAATATACAATTTTCAAATTGGATGCATTGAAAAAGTACACGTAAAAGATGCCAATTTCAAATAAAAAGTTGGCACAAAAGCAGATCTCGTCGTAAATCTATTTTCTCAGCTTATTTTCAAAGTGCACTTTTTTTTATCACGTATGCTTGAGCGTACGTTTTTGTTCTTACGTTTCTTTCTAAAAGAATATATATATGCTGCTAATATAAGAAATTTACTGTTGTTTACGCGTCTTGGGAAATGTAACTGAAAATCGACGTGATATGCGACTCTTTTTTTTTTATTCAATGTTTACTCGAAGCTCAGCATTACACAAATGATATCAGTCTTACTGTTTTTATTATTGTTAGATACATAATTTAATGCTTCGTAAACATCAAATAATATATTTTGATATAGAACGGTCTATTTATTATTTCATTAAAATTAGAGCAGGTATCTATAATGTGATTTATATATTTAAAACAATTTAATTTTATCAATATTCTATCTCTTCTTACTATACTGCTATATTCCTCGTTTCTCATTAGTATACTAATTAATATTGCAATAATTGAAAATTAAATCACCCGTTCCAATTATAAAGTTATTATTCTTTGATGAAAATTAAAAGATATTTAAAATGATAAAAAAATATTATTAAATTTTTATATAATGTAGCACTTTAATTTAGGATCATTCCCTCATAAACTTTGAAGAATCTATTTTGATCGCATCTCATTTTCCACGAAATTTTCGTCGCTCATCGTGAAAAATAAAAATAAAAAATAGTCTCTTTTTTTTTGCCATCAACTCAGTATCGATGATGCGCTCAACGTTACACTCGACTCGACCCCGTAAAAAGTAACGAACTTGACACCATGGGAGCTGCTATCTGAGACACGAGGAAAAAGTTGATGGAAAAAAAACGTTCGATCGGAAAGCGGAGATAAAAGGAAATTTAAGAAAGGTAACGAATAATGTGCGTGGCTATCAAATGTGAGTATGTCTTTCAAACTAAAATAAGAAAATTAAACGGAAATTTTATACAATTAAAGCAGGTATTTTATCTTCGTACAAAGACTAATTAAAAATTTCATGATTAACGCGTGAAAGTTAAGAAAATGGAATATTATAAAGCAAAAAATGACCTTTCATTCATTTAAGAAAATAAAAATTTTAAAGTAAATTTAAACAGGACACACTATGTATACGTATTTAACCGGAGCAAGTAGTAAAAGTCACGACGATGTCAGACAAGACATTCACTCGGCATTTTCGGAATCTCTCCTTTCACCTCGCTAAATTAAAATATTTAACGAGAGCAACTCTCATTCCTAAAATGTTCAGAAAAATCTGAAGACTTGTTCCTCATTAGTGTCGACAATCTCCATTATTTTTACACGTGTCGCGTACTTTTGTAAAAAAGCAGTCTCCGCTAAGCCACAATGCGCCAAGAATTCAAGCGCGACAAAACTTGAGGGTGAAAGAAAAAAAATAAAAAGGTCAGCAGACCCAGTGGAGGTCGCGCAGAGCGATCGACTAAAGTGAAATAACTTGCAAGTCCGTGGCGGCCTCGGAGTCGTTCGACCGTACCATAAGAAGAGAAAAGCACGGCTTGCAAGCAGGTCAGTAGCAGCAGCAGCAAGCACTTTTCCGTGGGCGTTCACGCGAAAGCAAGCGAAGAGAGCGAGAGAGAGAGAGAGAGAGAGAGAGAGAGTAAACCTCGTCGTAGAGTCGTTTCTTCTGCTATCGGCCTCGCAAACGCCTGGCCAAATGGAATATAAACTCCATTTCGTTTTATTTGTCGTAGTAGTCTTGGTAAAACTGGTGGCAGGGGGTAAGGCACGCGCGACACGAACGGACTTGAGTTTTCCTTCCTCGAACTTTTGTAGCTCTTCCGTCTGCCACCTGCAGTGGTTACTTTTAAAGCCATCAGCGGAAAAAGCGTACGCGACCTGAAGCCATCGTGTTCTGCCCCTCACTTTCTTAGCGACTCTCTCTTTCTTTCTCTCTTCTTACTCGAGTGAATTGGCAAGAAGCTTTATTGTTTTTATTAACGACACTATCTTTTCTGAATATTCGGAGCGTAAATTCCTTGATGCATTATCTATCGATGCGTCTTATGATTGCTGTACATCTTGGTTTTTTTTTATGTCAGTTACCACGGCGCTTTCAATAGTTTCAAAAAAATTTCTTAGTTATAAAATTCCAGAACTCAATAAAGTTTTGTTTTATAGCATTAAAAATGTTGTTTCGTTAATTAAATATTTCAAGCGTTTATCAAGAGAGGCACAATGCTGTCTCTAATTATGATAAATAAGTCTCGCTCCATAGTTTTATTAAACTCAATATAAATTCGGCAAGAGTGATGAAAAAATTTATGCGCGCAATCCTGAACTGCTCGCAAAAAGTCCCTTCTTAGGGCCAAAATTCCCCAAGAGATTTCACTCGTATTTCCAAATTTATCTCTGTCATTATGCCAGACGCCAGTTCGCCACGATTCACCCTATGCTCACACTTTCTTACCCACACTCTATGACGCTGGGATCTCTTCCTTTTTTTTTT
>JAPYZE010001090.1:0-26127 GCA_030522805.1 Leptomastidea abnormis
TTACTTTGTGAAATCCGACTACGATACTCTACGACAAAACGACCCTTTTGCGTACATACATACATACATACATAAAATCTATTCGTTGTACACCTTATACTTCTTCTTCTCTTTCCCCAAACTCGCGCGTCCTGTTCTTTCAAGCTCCTTTCCGCGCGCATTAGTACATTATAGTGTGGTAAAAAGAGGGAAGGGGGGTTGTTCTTTCTGGTCGCGTATATATATAGTGTGGTGTCACATTTCGGTTTCTCTATATGTCTCGCGGACTCATACGACAACGACTACGACGACGATGGGAAAACCGCACGAGGAATGAGAAAGAGAGAGAAACCCCTCTGTGTGTCTTTTTCTATGTATAGTATTATAGCAATAAGAGAGAAAGAGCCAAGTAACCCCCGCGTGCGCCTTTGATTCGACGATAAATCAGCTCACTCTTTCTCTTACTCTCTCTCGCGCGTGCTCTTGGGGTTTATGTATACATATACTTATACTTATACTCGCGGTCGATCGTTATTGCAGTCTCATTGTTGCTGGGATAATATACCCCCCCCCCCCAACCTATTCTATACCTATTCGCAAACAAACCAATCTTTTGTCTTTCAAAAAATTTTTTTTTTTTTCTCATTTCTTTTAATCTTTTTTTCCTATTCTTTTTGTCCTTGTCGTTATGCTTATTGTTTGTTCTATAGTTGTCATTATTTTTGATTATAAAAGTATTAAGCTACAACTATTTAATAAAAACGAGAATTTAATGTATAGTTCTGATAGTCAATATGATATTACTTATCTAAAAATTCGTCTTCGTAATTAAATACCGATAATAATATTTAAAACGATTGATTTATCGCAAAAGTCGTCTTGAAACGGCTCTTTTATGTATATACGCGCAGACACAGACTTTAATAGCCGTAAAAGTCAATTAATTAATTATACAAAACTCTCAAGTGTCTCTTTTCTCAACACTTCTACCAACTTTTGTGTACCTATACTTCTTGCTCTTACAAGCACTTCTATATATAAATACAGGAAAAAGAGAGAAAAAGCCTTTACGATCATTAATAGAATATAACGTAAATCTATAAAGCAAATAAACTACATGAAATTATCAGTTTTACACAGTGGGAGGGTACACATAAGGGACTTAGACTGTTCGTCTAGTATACTTTACTACGCTTGAAAAAAAAAAGAACTATACAACTAAAAATCAATAAATAACTCACTTATATGCTGTAGTGTGCGTGTGCCTGCTGGTTTAGACTTTATAAAGTGAGTAAAAGAGAGAGAGAAGCAATAAACGAAATAAGAAAGAACCCCCCACAACGTGAATACTTGCGTGCATGCAGGTTTACCAATATATGTATATGTACTCTTTCTATACATAAATCCTTATAGCTATAGGTGATCGTGGGCGAGCAAGAAAGTATATATACACACACGTGTATGTGTTTACTTCGATTAAAGAGGTAGATAACAACGCGAGAGAGCAAGGCGTGCGACACCTTCTCTCTTCGAGGCGAGAGTAGATTGGAAATAGAAAGAAAAAATAAGGCATCTATTTCTCTATTTTCCATAAAATATATATATATGGAAAGAATCATGATTTTTTTTCTTTTGGGGTCTATATGTGTGGAGAACACAAGATGCATACAACGGTACATGTATAGGTACATGTATATAGCGAGAAATAAAATAATAAAAAAAAAGGAGAGTCTATAGTATAAATCGAGGCATCTTGCTTGCGCAAGAATAGAAGGAGAAGAAGAAGAGGAAGGAATATGTATATATACATATACAGGAAACCCGATATATATACAAGCGACCGACGATCACTTCTCTTGGTATCGGGTCTGATATTCTTCTCCTGCTGAGCAAGAGCAAACCGTTCTCTTTCTTTCCTTCTTTCTCTCCTGCTATCGTCCGTAGGCTTTTGTACTTGCATTGGAATTCTTTGGCTTCTATGACTAATTCCAATGTGGTTTTGTATGTATATATGTGTCTATTTTGTGATATGCTGTATACTACTTGCATGTTTTTTTTTTTTATTGTTAGGCTGAGATTGAATTTTTATTAATATTGCGTTGTAAAATGATTTTTTTGCCGCGAGTATAAGTGTGATGTACTTGGATGAATTTATTAGTATTTAAGTGAAAATGATGATGTTGCTTTAGAGGGAATGGAAATTTGATTGGGAATTTTTATTTTATTAGGGCTTTTAAGTAGAGTTGATTTACAGAGGAGGAGAGATTCAAAGAGATTTCTGAAGTTGCGAAAACGTATAAATTACAATTATAATATATATTATGTGTGATTAAGAGAAATGAAATACTTAGCAAAATTTTCTTGATACTACTATATTCTAAAATTGAAATATTTAATCATTTGGCAAACAAGTGTACAACTAAATCGTAATATTAATAAATTACATAAGCAAATTATATTAACAAATAATAAAATAAAAATAAAAAATAAAATAAGTAGTAGTTATAAGGTACAGTTGAAACTGATATTGTATCAAACTCGAAAAGCTATCATACCATGCATATAATCGTCTTACATTTATTAATCATATCGTTTTTCCATTCAACTAAAACCACTTATAATATTTCCTATTCCCTCAAGGCTTACATAATTTTCTCTAAAATTTCTCACTTACTACACACACACTCATTCATTAAACTTAGCTATATACGATAGGAAATATACCTCAAAATTACTCGTCGTATTGCAATAATCATAAAAGACGCAGTAAAATATATACAGTTCGCTATATTATATCTTACCAAGTCGATCGTGTCTCGTTACGTAATCATTAGGAAAAAATTGCAAAAAAGCAGCTGTCGTCGACTGTAACTATATACTCAATGCTGCTTATATTTCCCGTAAAAATTATTGACGCTTGCGATACATGAAATAAACGGTAACCTCATCGTCATTCATCTATCCTGATGAAAAAAAATACATACATGCATGCATATACCGAACCCTTTAACTTTTTCCATACCTGAATGTGTACGTATAAAAGTAGTGTTTTAGAAATTCCAAAGAAGCTATACGTACTTATGTATATATATGAAAACTATATATGATTTCTGATATATGACTGACGTGCCAATGATCAGTGTAAATGCAGCGGAAAGCTTGTGTCGTTTATTAAAGTGCAGCTTCTTCGATGACTGGGTGTATATAATAGTTTGCATGTGAGTATAATATGCATATGCGTGTTTATGATATGTAATGGAAGATGGTAAGTTGTGATTTTTTTTTTCTTTGCGTATGCGTATCTGGCTTATTAAGTATCTCACGTGTGTGTATGTATTTAAAATGCAACGGTTGTTAGAATAATACCTAAGCCGGAAAAGGAATTGTTAGATTTTAACTTTTACGGATGTGTGTTTATGTATATTGCGATGATATTTTATTTACGGTGGTAGTACTGTAACGTTAAAAAAACTGTTATTTTTATATTTAAAAAAAAAAAAAATAATAATAAATTGCTATTACATGATGATGTAATTGATCACCTTTTAAAATTTCAACTTAAATAAATTTTATCATTCACAAATTTCACATGAATATAATTTGCAAATCTTCACAATATTCTTTATTTCTAATCATCCACTACGCGCACGCGTTATAGTTATAAAAAAAATAACGACTTAGAAGCTTAAGCGACACACCGCATATTACATATCACCACGTCGTCGGTCACACAAGCTTGACACAAATTTCCATACACACGTGCCACTTATATCAATATACAAACACACATATAATATATGCACATTCAAGTAAGCGGAAAAAACAGCAAGTTAGAGTTGGCGGTTGTGTAGAGACGAATAGGGTACCTATACATAGATGCAGAAAAGTTAAAGCACTAGCGTGTGCTTACAGTACTCGTCGCTACATATCCAATATATAGTATAATACGAATAAGCCACGTATTACACGCAACTTATATGACCGAATACACATATATATAGTAAAAAAAGCATTAAGCTAAGAAAGGCTCCCCGTATAATATATACGTGGTCCGACCCACATGCATCAGCAACGTCTTTCGGTGTATATATGTGTAGGATGCGGCGTGACTTTATTGGAGAGAAGAGTAGGCTCCTTTGTCCTCACGCCGACGCTGTACTCGAGTACCTACTAATACTACTACTACTATGGCTAATCGAGTCTCGCGCTTTTATTTCTATATAGGTATATAATAGGTATACCTATATACTACACCTTCGATCGGATTTATGATCGCTACGCGAGAGTATATATACTGTAGGGACGAGAGACTATAACGCTCTTCTTCTCTTGTGAGATTCGTGCGTTGTTATATAGGTATGTGTGCAAGCATGGGTTTCTATCATCCTTTTGCAATGTGGGTGGGTGAGTATTGGTGACTGAGGAACGTGGAGTTGAGAGATTGTATGATAAAATTGAAATAGGTTTACTTAAATTTTTAATTTAAATGATTGAAAGAAGTTAGGATTAAGATTTTATTATGTAAATATTAAAATTATTGTATTTTATTATATAAATGTGTTTTACTAATAAAATTATATTTTTTTTCTGTTACAGGTTAGTTGCATAAACGTCATTTCAATTTATTAAATCTAGTGGATACGTAAGTGTTCATGTAATATTTAGTATAGCAAATTTATTTTATTTTTTTTTTATTGGATGAAAAATTTGTTTTTTAAAAGTCCAATAATCGTAAAAATCGTGTTCCTTAAAAATTTAAATTAAAAATCAATACTTTTTATTCGATCCAATCGAAAAATAATCAGGCTTCTTATTCAACCTAAACATCATTTCATGATAATAAATTCGCAACACAATGCATAAATTACCTCTTACCCAAAACTCCCCCCCCCCCCCCCCAACAAAAAAATCTAAATCCAAAAACCTTGAAGCTTACACATACATACACAACATTCTACGTCGTCTACAACAGATCAGTATTTCCTTCTCTTTCCACTTTTTTCTTGAGCCCCTAGTTTCCTCCCTCGACTTATTTTTTTTTTCTTCTTGGTCCATAACACACGTATACATTGCCTTGTAAGTAAAATAGAGAAAGAAAAAAAAAAGAAGGGGATTAGACGAAGCTCCGCGCGCGTTTCCGGCCGAACATTGCCAATATCCGCACTGCTGGATCTTTATTTTGCGTCTTATATATACCTTATAGCAATGAAGGTCCGCTAGATTTTCATCGAACCACCATTAACGTCTTTTTTTTATTTCTACGCTATATACCTACTGCTTCTTTTCCTTGCTTACACGTTCGAGATTACTTTTGAATATATCGACCGTTAAGGGAGAGCTTGTTTATCTTTCCTTTCTCGTGTCTTTTTTTTTCTTACTCTTCCTTTAACCACCGTTTGGTCAATCTAAGCTTGCGGCGGTGATGTTGTATTAATGAATTCTATCGTGTGTCGCATCATACCAAATAAACGAAATTTTTTACGACAGCAAGTAAATCGGAGTTATGATTCAAACGATATATGATTCCTCTTGACGTTTTATTGTAAAATTTCGTTAGTCGTACAAGAGCTCAACCGATCACGGTAATCAATTAGCCGTAAATCCTCATTGAGCCCTTAACTGTCTAAATGACAAAAAAAAAAACTATCACCATTAGTCAATTAAGCTTAAAGCCATTTGAAAAAGAATCCAAAGTCGCTTCAGGCGTTATATATCACTCATACTCTCTCTCTCTTTCTCAATCGTGCACTCATCTCGTTTTCGACCATTCTTTTTTTTTTTTTATTTCACAGCCACTTATTTTCGATGGCTATAGCCAATTAAAAATCCATTTGCCCATTACCGATAACAGAGAACGAGAGTATATAGTAGTGTGAGATTATAAACCCCATCTCTATTCTTTCTCTCTTTCTCTCTTTCTCTTCATCAATGTATATATCGTATATAACAAAAGCAAAGTGAAGTTAAAAAGGTCGATAGAAGGTGAAAATTGTATAACTATAAATTTCAATTACAACGTAACCGTATATATAGAGGAATCACGAATGAAAGATACAAAAGAAACCGCTTGTGAAGTGCTCAATTATGAGATCGAGAGAGAAAGAGAGTGAGAGAGAGTTCAATGAGGCAAAAGCTCGTTTGTATTAACGGACACCCTGCGGCAGTGCACATATTGTGGTATGACGATGTGGTAGCATTGGATTCCACATCTATATTATGTGCATCACAATACTACGGTCGCCTGAAGCAAGATAACGTTTATAAATGTGTGTGTGTATGTGTTGGAGTTGCATTGTATTGAAAAGCTGGGTATATGTGCGTAAAAAAAAGCTCTATAGATATCGCTGCAGGGTTATTTTTTTTTCTTCTTCTTTGCTGAGATAAAATATTTAGTTTTCTATCGGTCCGGAAAAAAAAAGAAGGCATCGAAGGGAATGAAAGGAAGTGAAAGATTGTTCAACTTCGCACCCGAACGGACTGGATAAACAGATATAGGGGAAAGAGTTTACAGATAAGAAGACAGTCAGTCGCAAGATGATGTGAAATATTTTTGCTTCCCCCCCCCTTTTTTTTATCAATAGCCTACTGCTGCTGCTGCTGCTGTTGGAATCAAAAATATTTGTTTTGTTCAAGTGAAAAAAAAAAAATCAGAGAACTAAAAAAACTTTCAAGATTCTCAAATGTCATATACGTAGCGTGAATTCTTGAATTTTTTCCTTTTTCTTACTCTTCTCTTCATAATACTTCTTCAGATTTTCAAACCCAAGACACGCAAACAAACTATATATATACCCAATATCAAGCATTGGACATATTATTACTGAAAAGATCTTTTGCCGGAAGGTATTGTCATCACTTGAAAGGAAAGAGGAAGGACATCGCACACTCGGATATATTGAAGCGCGGCAATATAGTCGTAGTATATACGTGCGTAGCAGTAGCAACAGATCAGCCAGAAGAGGGAGTAAAATCATACAGATATAGCCTATAGGTAGTATATAGTAGAATATGACCTCAGGCGTGTGCAAACGCTTTCTCTTCTCTCTTCTCTCTTGTCACGCATCACGTACATGTATATATATGAGTTCATGTACACGTGCAATAGAGGAAGAGAGAAGAGAGAGAGAGAGAAAGTCCAAGGCAATAAAGCGGAATTCCGCGTGTCCCTGAATCCTCTCACTCTCTCACCACTACGTTTCTCATAGTCCTAGCTTTTGGTTCTTGTTGACTTAGGACGTAAATATCAGCAAGCAGCTATGGGGGAGAGAGAGAAGCTTAATATCTGCCGCTCATTGTGGTTGTCGTATACTCGCTTGCTCGCTGCTGTTGCTGCTACCACCACTACTATATACTTATACCCTACGGCGATGTATATATGTGTATGTGTCCGCTCTCTTTTCGCCCGAGGTTCGTTTATGGGATTCGAGACTCCTGCTGCTGATGCTACTGCTGTGGTTGTGCTTGAACGTAACCCCCTGTACCCCCTCTTTTTCACCCCCTCCTCCTTCTCATCCTCTTTTTATACTTAACCGTTGGCAGTTTGTGAAAATGAAATTTTGTATGAAAGCGATGAAGGTGGGGTGTGTGAATTCTTTTTTTTTTTGGAGGAGAGAAAGGTGGGGGAGGTTTGTTGTCCGGCTATTCGTAGAGACGGAAATTATTCATTACTCGCGGTGACTTAGGTTTTTGGCTTTTATTATATATACGTATAGAGTTTGGGATAATTTTCTTCCTTTCTTTTTTTTTTTTTTTTTTTTTTTTAATTTGTGGTTTAGAATTATTACTTTGTAGACCATACTTTTATTTTTTAAGAATCACAATATCTGTAATTTAATCTAAAGCTTAGATGACGATACCCAATAATTTGTATAACGAATAGAAACGGTCTATAAAAAATAAAAATAATAATAATAACAAAACACTTTGGAAAATTACGACTTCATTTCCTAATGACCAGACTATTTTTTTTTATTCAGACACGTGGTATGTGGTATATATATACGTTGAAAGTGCATTTCAAAACGGTTTTTTTCCGACTGCAGTGTATATACGTGAAAGAAAACCATTTCGAGAATCCAAGTAGTCGTAGTAGTAGTAGTAGTCTGGAGAAGCATCATTATCGTTAGGAGTCCACAAAATTACAGTGCAAGAGCAGGACGATTCTCTTGCGTATAGCGGATACTGAAACAAAGAAACCTTCCAGTCCAGTAAAATAAAAAAAAATAAAAAATAAAATAAAGAGGGACATCAGCTGAAGCGAGTCTCACCTATTAAGTATATATGTGAGTTTGACGCGAGGACTATATACTATATGCTCCAAGAGCACAGATGACTCGTTAATTCCAGGGCCTCGGCGTGAAACTCACTCACTCACAGTCTCTCTCTTTCTCTCAAAGCTTTCCTTCTCAAGAATTACACGCTTTTCACGCGTGTCGGGCCTCCGAGGTTTCTCTCTATTTTTTTTTTTTTTACTTCAACCGAATACTCCGGGCTTTTACGGCACGTCAATGCTCCTGCACGTTCAGTAATGAGGGGATTTTCGACGAGGAATTAGTCCCTCGTAAATTCGTTCCCCTTCCATCACAACTATACCAACATAAGATTCTGACCGGTCCTTGACATAATGGACAGAGAAAGAAAGAGAGAGAGAGAGACATGGTAAAAGAGAATAAAAGCGTTTCAATCCCTCCCCCGCCGTTTTCTCTATACCCTATACTACTATTATACGATCAGGCATTTTGATGGCTTCGGCAGCCGCGGGTCTGTACACATTGGTATTGTGTGCATACGCGCTACTGCACTTGGGGATTCACTTTATATATACTATATGTGTTGTGTCCCCCCCCCCCCTATTTTCCTCCTACACTTGCAATCCGTGATATAGAAACTATATATATATGACGTTGTAGTGATGCACGTGTGTGTTTGCACTCCTTGTGACTATAATATATAGAGCTGCTTGTATATATATAGTTGTGTGTTCCTGCACGCGTCTGAGAATTTAAGAAGGAGATTTATTGGGGATGACGATGGCTTCTTTGAGAGAGAGAGAGAGAAAAAAAATAGTTTTTAATGGGAAAATGGTCTGCTTGAATTGCAACGATATTGAATGATTTTATGGCTTGTAGGATGTGTGGGTAACGACAGATTGGTTGAAAATGTTTTCAATTGCGATTTGTGATGTTGTGTGTTACTTACCGTTTTTATTTGGATGATTCAGTTTTATATATGGATGCGGTTGAATGAATGGGAGAGTAAATTTTTAATTCTTTTATGTTTTATACTTGTTGACGTGTTTAGTGATTTCATTGCTGGTATTAAATTCTTGATGTGAGTTTAAAGTAACTGATAAAAAATTATCAGGTGCGTCAGATTTGTGTATGTGTATGTGTGTATGCGGTTATCTTTTGCGACTTTTAAATTGTACATTTATGAGTTTGTCTTTGATGTATCATGCTTGTAATGTGTTTAATTAAGATACTTGGTTACTAATATATTATGTCTTATTTTTTTGTTGCTTTTTTTTTAAATTTTTAAAAATATTATTGAATTAAATTTAGTCAAGTGAATATAGCTAGAAAATTGTCATATCAAATTGATATCTATCTATTAAAAGTATTTATCGAAAATTTATTTTTATTAACGATCAATAAGTTCTTTTCTCTGAATAAAAAAAAATAAAATATATAAAGTCAGTTGATTAAAAAAATATTAAATATTTTATAGCCCACTTATTATGCATCTAAAAAATTAATAGCTTTTATAAAGCTATTATACATAAATTTAAAAAAAAACAAAATTTATATCTTCAAAATTTCATTTCCTAAAATTGCAGAGAGAGAGAGAAAAAAAAACTTATTTCCATAGAATGAAATAACTAACGAATAATAGCCCTGGAGATCACGTCAAATTGATCATAAAAAAACAAAAAAAAAAGCTTTTAAATTTCGCGGATGTCGTAACCGAGTATATAGAGGAAAGTGCGTTCTCTTTTTAAGTGCTTCCATAAAATCATTGGCAAAAATAAGAAAAAAAAAAATTCGTAAATTACCTTCATAAACACTTTCCAGGTCAAACTAGTATTCAATTTGTCATTAAATATAACAACGAAGTATATAGACGATCTCAGAAAAAATAAAAAAAAAAAATCATGCATCCCACCTGGCCAATACCTGTACCTATATCTATATGAAAAAGACACGTTCCAAGAGTATAATGCATAATCATCATCGCATATTCTCTCGCGAAATTCCGAAGAAAAAAATAGCACGAAAGTCATCACAGCATATTCATATAGACTAGGCTTTGCAGGTGCCTCAAAAAAAAAAAAAAAAAAAAAAAAGCAGCGCAAATTACACAGGACGAAAAGGATATACGTTAAAATAAAGAATGGAAAGGAGAGTGAGTATAGTAGGATGGCATAGTCATCCAAACACGTATATGAAGAAGAAGAAGAGCCATCGGAAACACGCATGAGAGATCGTTTCTCTAATTTCCTCCGACGCGCCGCCGTCGTCGTCATTGCCGCGAGCCTTAATTCAACCTAGAGCCGACGCATAAATGCCAAGGGCTTGAGGCTATGGTGTGTGTGTATATATACCTATAGATATAGGTGAGTTGGAGTTAAGAAGAAGAAGGAGGTAGAAAAGAAAGGAGAGAAGAAGAAAGAGAGAAGAAGGCCAAGGAATCAGCGATCTTATCGGAGGCGTGTATATGCCGGCATGTGTATGTGTGAGTATATATGTGTATGTCGTGTTTGTCGTTCCCTCGGTCGGATGAAATTACAGTGGAGAACAAGAAGAAGAAGAAAAATAAGAAGGTACTGAAGAAAAAAAAAAGAGAAGCTAAAGGTAAAAAGATAGAAGAAAGGGGAGGAGAGAAGCGATTGAGAGAGGATGGATAATTTCGGGCAAAAAGCGCGTCGATTCGTTCCTAATGATGCCCGCGGCACTGTAGACCCCGCACACGAAAAATTGTGAATTTCACGAGAGGCGAGTATACACTATACTCTAGCTCTCCGTTATTGGATGATATCGTCGGGGTGACTTTGCGTTATATTAAATCTCTGAGACCGCAACCACGAAAAACAGGTTGTTAGATCTTTAGACTTTTATTATTTTTTTTTGTCGTTGGTCGCTGGTTCTATACTCTTTGCGATAGCGATCCGGGAACGTTTAGTGTAGACTATGAGATAACAGTTTTTTTTTTTTGCTTTTGGCTTTGGGTATGTCATCTATATAAGAGAAGGATTTTAGTTTCGTATATAAAACGAATAATAGTATACCAATTTTCTATATATTCGTATATGTGGATTGGTTTGTGTCACTTTATGATGTATAAAAGTTTATTTAGGCCAGAGAAACTATCGTTAAACAAACTTGTTTCCGATTAGTTTTCTCATATCAGAATAAGTATATGCATATAATATGTGCTGCGATGCTTTTTCGCGCTTCAATTTCCTGGAATAAAATATAACGTATATCGCATGCATGTATGTATGTATGTGTGTATGCTCTATAACTTGTTAATATCGCAAAACTAATTATAAATGCGAAAAGTTAAGTTTAGCTCGCTTTACAAGTTGCACGAATAAGAGAACGTTATATGCAAATGATCGTTAAGAAAAATAAAGAGACCAATCCGATATATAGGTATATGTATGTGCCTGCTATGCTACTAGTTGTACCGATACGTTTTCTCTCACCTGTTCCAACAATTTTTTTTTTTTTTGATTGAGTTCTGCTACAAAACTGGTTATTATGCCGATGTTTTCACGCTTGATTATTATTTTTTTTTCATTTCTTATATACGTATAGGCACACACCGCAAAATATAAACTTACAAAAGTGCGTGCATCGAGGTATACTTTTTATAAACTTTCTCTTTTACATCGTTCCAATTTCTTCAATGTCAAAATTTTTTTTTAAAATTATATCCTCGCAGTTTTATTTAAATTCTTTAACAAAAAGAGAAAATCCAAGATAATAGAAAAATCGTTAATTTAAAACCCGTGAAAAACAAGATAAAAGAAGAAAAAAAAAGTAGACTCACCGGCGCCTATGGCTATCGGCAACATGTATATAATACGGTATACTAGGCAATATAGCGGGAGTAGCAACAGCAACAGCAGCAGCAATAGTATAGGTATATATATAGTGAGAGCTGGTTACCTGGCTTTCTCGGATAATCTAGCCGCGAGGGACTTAGGAGAAACGAAAGAAAGAGAGAGAAAGAGAAGCAAGGCAAAAGGGCATTGTACCTTTGGTATAGAGTATATATAGGGGCCTCTCTTACTCGGTAGCCTCGACTCTCTTTTCTCTATATACTCTTCTCTTTCCTTTCTCTCCCTCACACACATACATACTCTTTTTTCATCTCTCTCTCTCTCTCTCTCTCTTACGTTTACAAACGTTCTCCATCCAGGTATATACAAGAAGGAGAAGAAGAAGAAGAAGGGGATGGACCTTTCCGAGGTAAATCGGTTTTCCGTATACGAATCAAGGCATTATTGCTGCACTTTAGCTCTCTTTCTCTCTTGCCTTGCGTTCTTTATTTACGAAAGGGTCTTATATATACATATAAGAGAAAGAGAGAGTGGAGGAACCAAGGTTCTTCTTTTTTTTCTTTCTCTCTTTCGTTGCAGTTGTTTTCCTTTTTTTTTTTTTTTTAAAGTCTTGCTGAAAAATTGATTTACGAGAAGCTTTATGTATATACATATATAGGTGGTATATATGCTTGCTTTCGGCACCCAACAACAACTAAGGCGCCATAAGACCCGTGTATACCCCTATGTTTCTTTTTTCTTTTCTTTTACTTTTTCAACTGATGTTTCGATTTATACCTGGTGGTGTAGGTACATATATAATACAGGTGTTTAAAATAATGAACCTGTGAAAGTTCATTATGTTATATGATGATGATTTAAGATGATTTTTCAAGGCTGTTGTATTACTCTCTTGAGATTTTCTCACCGAGTTTCTTACTCATTGATTCATACAGAAAACTTTCAAAATTATTATATCGATTCAAATGTAATTCGTCTTGCGATTGTTTTCAATTTATGAAAAATAATCTTGAATTTATAAGAAAACTCGGTAAGCTTTTATCAAATTTGTTTACTAAATTATCAGATAAATTTTTCCCTCTTTTCTTACGTATACATACTACTCAACCAAAATTCTGATCTCTTCAAAAACTGTTCGTTTCCTTTTCAAGTTGGGCCAAATCGAAAGCATCGCTTACAAGCGATCTTCCCTTCGTTAAGAATATTACACTCGAGCAAGTGAGTACAGTATAGAAGGGTGAGTTGGAAGTATAGAGAAGAAGACTAAGGCAAGAAGAAGCCAAAGAGGGAAAGAGAAAGAGAACGAGAGAGTGCATGCGTGCTATTATCGTGCTCAATTTCGTTCCAATCGGCTAAGTGGATTGGCCGGTCGAGTAAGAAAGAAAAAAAAGAGGGGTAAAAAAGTTTCCTTTTTTTTTTCACCTACGCGTTTCGCAATCTCTTTCTCTCCCTTTCATGAAGTACAGCTTGTGCGCTTGATCGTTCTGTATAGGCGATCAGAGGAAAAGAGAAAGAGCAAGATATCGGGTGTACTTGATGGAGAAAGAGAGAAAGACGCGTATCGATCGAAAATACGCGCGGAACCAGAGTCAAGGTGAGGAGGGATCGCTTTACAAGCTATGCTATAGCTATATGGATAGCGTGTATATAGACTCCGATTAATCGATCGGATTTTCTTGGCGTCGTTGACCACCACGCGAGATATTGCCCAGGATGGATCCTCACTATAGCTTGTTTTTTTTTTTTTTTTATTTTATTTTCTATCTACAGCTATATATACGTATACAAGCTATGCTTTACGGCGATCAGACTTGGATTTTAATTTGTCGATATCTACCGAGTAGTATTATATATACGTATACCCTCTTTTTACTGTTAGAAACGAGGAAGATCGTAGGTGGACCATTATTAGTGGTAAGCTTTTGATTGGCGCGAGGGTGAGGAGAACCGTTATAAGGGAAGAAGAAGACTATATACGATGCAAGTTGGGTTATTCTGTAGGGGAAAAATGTACAGGTGTTTTTAACTCTTTTCGATATTGGTTATAGTAACTGACGATATTTTTCTAAAGGTATACTAGGAGATGTGATATTATGATGATGAATTTTATTTTTTATTATTGTTGATTAGAATATTAATTTATTAATATTATTGTTGGCAAAAATTTTATAAGATTTTATGATAAACGCGAGTGAGAAAATTAATAAAAACATTGATCGAAGAAGTTGTAGGATAGAGGGGTAAAATTAACGAAGTCATAAATTATATTCGCTGAACATAATCACTTCATACCTTCAAGCATTAAAATAAAAAGACGAAAAATAAGAAAACAAAATAAAAAATATGAGTTTGAGCAAGAGGAAGCTTATTACACTCAATTGGATGGTTTTGAAATAAGAGAAAATTTTAAATTGTGTCTGTTATCATTAAAGTGTAAATTTTCCATTGCTATACACTTTGGATTTTAAAATAATAATAATAAAAAAAAAGTATATAATACGCATGTTATAAAGTAGTTTTTCAGCTTTTGATCGTCGTGTATAAAATTATAATTTCAGACTCGAAACAATAATAAAAAGAAAAAAAAGAAGAAGCCTTCGAGAAATATAATTTTAATCGTGCAAAGAATGCAAATGACGTGAGCTTTTAAAATCCAACGAAGTAAAACGTATACACATCATATATATACGCGTATGGAATGTATAAACGAAGCTTACTCTTTTTCATTTAAAGAAGTAAAACGCAAACGTGGAAGGCTAATTATTCTATTTAAATTTTTATTTTTCAACTGTCGCTCTGTCATGAAACTACTTAGATTGCATATAGATTAAAATTGCATATATAAAATAAATGAATAAACAATTTAAGAAAAAAAAAAGTCTAAAGATAAAACTTATAAATTAAGTTGTTTAAATAAAGATTAATATCAATACCTTCCTGTGTGCGTATAAAAGGGTTAAAATTATAATCGCATTAATTATTCTTTTATCTCAAATTATATAAATATTTATTCAAATTTTCTTTTTATTTTAATAATAATCTCAATCTAAAATTAAACATAATAATTTAATTAAATTACCACGTCTTCTTTATTTTTTAATCTCAAAACATTCTTTATTTTCCTTTCCATCACCACCATAACCCTTCCTATACACAATACACCTTGTTTTCAATCCAACCTTTCAATCCACACCGTAGCAAGCATTAAAAAAAAAAAAGGAATATGAGCGTTCTATCCAAGCTATCCCAAGCATTCAACGTACGAATAATAACCAGTATAAGAATTTCATTAATCCGAAAATACACGCAACTATTTTCCTCTCGTCCTAATGACCCCTCCTCCTATATCTATTCATCCTATACTTTTATTTGCTGTCCATTGCACAATATCGAAATTTCTACCCCGAGCTGTATATCGATGCAACAACAGCAGCAGCAGTACTATACAATAAAAAAAAAAAATAAATAAAAAAAGAGATACGTGATAGAAACGAGCCTCCAGAAGCCTTTCTCTCTCTCTCACTCACTCAGCTATATCTCCCTCTCGCTTTATTAAAAACCGCGTATGGTCAGACAGAGTATGATACCTTCCATTCTCTCTCTCTTACTCGCGGAATATAACGCACGCGCGCCATGGACTTCCGATCGGACGCCCGAAGGAATCGTCCGGTAATTGGCGTTGGCCGACCGCGCGCGGCTCTCACTCTTTCCCTTCTATATATAATACCTTATACATATACCTCGCCCCCGCAATTCCAAACTCAATTTCCGCGCGCAGAAAAAGAAAAAAAAGGTCCGGGAGCGTACTAATACCACTACCACTACTACTACTACTACTACTCTTGGGGAGCTTCTTTATATTATATTTATCCTTTCTCTCTTTCATCGATTGACATTAAAAACGAGCGTGTATGCACGCTAATACCTGACTCCGAAGAAGAAAAAGAAGAGATATGGGAGAAGAAAAAAGCGATTTGCGGTGGCTAATGTGTAAGCAGTTTGTTTTTTTTTTTATATCTTTTTCTTTTTTGCACGCATAGGTTATATATGAAGTTTGAGGGATACATATGAAGATTGTATTATGTGGTAGCGTAGGTAGTAGAAAATCTCAACGTGAAATCGAAAGATGCTGGTATAAAGAGAGGAAGAACGGGTATAATATGTATGCACGTAGACATTATACGCGTGTAAAACAAATTTATGTATGCAGGTAATACACTACCGGTCAAAAGTATTGGCAGATGTAGCTGACGTTTTTTTTTTTTTTTTTTTTGTTATGAGCCTGTTTATGTAATATATTATAGGGTTTTCTATTTCTTAAACGTGTGAGTTGTGATTAGGTATAGAATTAATTTAAAAATTAAATTTACTTATTCTAAATTTTGCAAAAAAAAAAAAAAAAATAAAAATTTAAAAAGTCTAACAACGACTAATATAATTGCATTCTATACCCACACTCAATTGAGCTTAAAAAACTTTTCAATCCAGTATCAATTTAGAATATTATCATAGCACACACACATAGACAGACCATAAGCTTTTGGTCTTAGCTGTATTATGTCCTACCTGTTCTTTCCTCCTCTCCTCTTCTATATACGGAATGCTCGTTGTAAGATTGAAACATGCAACTTGCATTATCGAACCTCTATCTATCTCTACCTTCTTCTTCTCTTAGCTACCCGTTTGCCCAAGAGCTCAGCAACAGCAACAGCAGCAGCAAAAGCATCGTACAACAATCCGCATTTGCATATTCGAAGAAGCCAACCCAAGAGTGTGAGAGAGAAAGATAGCCGGAGGGAAAAGAGATGATCTCTGCCTTATAGCATATCAGCAATAGCAGCAGCTACTTCAGCTTGTGGTGAAAAAAGAATCAAGCGCATTAGCTCGATGCGCATCTTATATACGCGCTTGCGGCTATATGAAATGTATACGCGAGAACCAGAGAAAAATATCTGAGAGAGAAAGAGAGAAATGAGCAGGAAGGAAGGATACGTTTAAAAGAATTAAAAAATAAAAAAAATAAAAAATCATGGCCGGATAAAGCTAGTCAGACTAATTGTCCACAAAAATTACTGGCACGTTGGTTTGTTGGGAAAAGGTATATACCATTTAAGTATGTTGACTGGTGGCATTCTTACTTTGAGTTTTTTGGTCTTGGTATTAGTCGGTGGTCCAAAAGCCCATTACGTTCATTTTGGTGATCTTGAGAAATTTGGCAGACTGTGTACGTGTATTTTTGTTTTGGTACGTACGTGATACCATCCGGATGTGTATTTTTTTGAGATGAGAATGAGGGTTATTGCACGGAAGTTCTTTGATTTTTTTTAAAAGAAATTTTGTAGCAAAAACACTTTTTAAAGAGCGTATTAAGGAATTTTGGCATTGATATGATTTTGTTAGTTAGTATTTTAAGCTTATTTTAGACTCCAGTTATATAATGTCGACTCATTTTTTAAAATGCCAATTTTTTTCTTCTTCTCTCTTAACATGAATTATTAATGACCAATAAATTCACTCCGATTAAATATTACGTTTAATTTATCAATCCCTCTTCAATCCCCCCCCTCCCCCGCAACTACACCTTTACACCCATCTCCTTTTCAACTTTTAATATTCGACTTTCGTATAACATCAATACATTTTCTTTCTATCTTTCGCATGGCCCGTTCAAGCTTTCTCAGATCGCATACGCGTATAATATACACACACGCGTAACGGCCTCAAGAAATTCATTTTGCAAGATTACTTATTAAAGCGAAGAGAGAGAGAGAAAAATAATATATCTATATGCCGATAAGAGAAGGTACTGTATTTAATTTAGTAATTTGTATTTTTGCTCATTTATTTAAATTACCGAGCGGCACGTGGACCGTTAGCGGATGGAGAGTAAGAGAGGGCTATGCGCGAGAGATATCAGTGAATGCTTTTAGCATTTTGATTGGATTTTATGATATTAAGGCCTCGAGGCCTGGTTAGAACGCCTCTCTCTGTGTGTGTGTGTGTAGGCATTTTCTGGAATCGATTATTAATGCAGGAAATTCTTTTTTTTTTTCTTTCCTTTCTCCTCCTTTTTCTTTACTCCCCGTTACTAAGACGTCGTTTCAGTTCCTTTTTAGGCGCGTCAATTTAAAATTCAATTCTGCACAGATTGTGTTTTGGCTATATCTCGTTGTTGTTGTTTTTCTACTAACGGATTTATTGATGTTAAGAAACAAGAGCAAGTGTTGTGATTTTATGAAATATTTAGGATATTAATTGAAATATACATATTTTTAATGTTTTTAATTACAGTTGTGTAGCTTATAAAAAAAAAAATTTGTTCTATACATTATGCATTGAAACTCGAGAGATCTAAATAAGCAATGAATATTTTAGCATATTAATACACTTAGCTTTACTATTAATTTATTAAGGTATTAAAAACTAATTAAAGTAAGTGCAGGTTTTCACGCTTTGAAATACACTCGGCTTACATAATATTTTTTTCTTCTTCTTCTTCTTCTTCTTCTTCTCTATAGATAATTTTTCTTGATTAGATACGACTTATCATTTATAATTAAATTTGTATGTTAAAAAGTAAGATTTTTTATACAGAGACATTAAAATGATTCGTTCATATTAATCACAAAACTAAATTAAAAAAAAAATTATTTTTTAAATTTATCCTTCCATAAATAAAAAATTTTAGTAGGTAGGTATAAATCAACATTATTTTCGGCAAAACGAATTTAATTTCCTGGGTATAGGGTTAAGGTCTCGACCTTGTAAATTACAGTGCGTGAGCAAACGATTGCAAAGAAAAATGCCGACGATCGTGAAGTAAAGAAAGAAAGAAGAGAAGGAGCAAGAAAAACATTTCAATTTCAAAAGATCTCGATTACAGTCGACGAAAAGGGAAAGGTTGCAGTACTACTACTACTACTTGCTGCTGCTGTTGCTGTTGCCGTGTCGCTGTTACATCGTTTCGAAGCAAATAAATGAAATTACAGTATATATACGAAACGGGTAAAGAAGGATGAGAGGGAATAACCTGCAAAGGCTATAGTACGACGACGATTTTGGCTGACAGTGAAACAAGAAGAGAAAGAAAGATGGAAGGGTGGACAGACAGAGAGAGAGAGAGAAGAAGAGAAGTAACGGAGAGTTATATATACATGGATGGCGAAGTATATATAGCGAAAGATTTCATGATGAATATGTTCGCGATATCGTTAACAAGATACCGTTTCTTTTTCTTTTTTATTTTCTTTTTTTATTTTGGCGCAGATCTTATCGATTTTTTTTTCATATGATTAATATTTTGTATAATTAACTTTTTCAAGAAATTAATGACGCTTAATATATTAGCTAAAAATAAAAATAAAATAAAGGGGTGTACCTGTATTGGAAGAAGTTGCATCATCGACGATCGTAACTCGTTACTGTGATGATGATGATGACGACGATTTTTTTTCTTTTTTTTTTGTGGCACACACTTTGCAACTAGTGACATAAATCTGAACGCTCTTGATAAAACATAAAAATCTTTCTACGACGCAATTTCGTCATTAGCGAACATCAATATTCATGAAAGAGTTGAAAAATTAAATTACGACTCTCACCGAATTAACGTGAAAAATAGCCGTAATTATCTTGACCGAGACCCCCCACCCACTCTCTTTTTTTTCTCTCTCTCTTTTTCTCTTTCTCATCCTCAGCATGTGTGCGTGTGAGAGTCAGCCTGCAGGAGACATCCAACAAGGAACATATATAAGAAGCGCAAAAATCCAATCTCCCGTAATTACGACATCATCGAGACGATCGTCATAAATAACTCAAAGAGACCAAGGGTGGTGGTGGTGGTGGATGGAGGCAGCAGCTATATAGCAACAGCGGTTGAGTTTTTCTGATGGCCGGCGGGAATCGCTAAATCATGGGACGTGACCTCCACCAAATTTCGCTCGAAAAATTCGTAATGCGCGTGTAGTCCAAACAAAAAAACAAAAAAAAAAAAAAAAACAAAACCAAAAACAAAAAATAAAAAAAAAGAAGTATAGGTATACCGGCAAGAGGATCACTCACGCGTCAGCGCCTTGGAATTTCGTTGCCTTCTTGACTCTTTTTTTCCACAGCCGCACTCCTGGTGGCCAAGCAACTCCCTTTTTACTATACTTGAAACGCATTACATCAGGATTGCTTCTCCTCATGCTTGCTGTTGCTGCTACTATGAATGTACAACACAAGGGAGATCTGCAGCATCAGAAGCATCATCCTTATCCTTTGTGCTTTGCGCATACGCTCATACTCTCTCTTTCTCTCTCTTCTCGCTTTGATACAAATCGCACGGCGCCCCCAAGAACTGCATGGCTCAAGGGACGAAAGATAGAGAGAGAGAAAAGGGTGAAGGTGGAGGAGGATGGATAGAGAAAGAGAGAGAACGTCGTCGATCGCACTGGCTGATTGCTCAAGATGCAAATCCCCTGGGGAAGACAAGTGTGTATATATATGCTGGAGAAAAGGCTGTAGAGCGCGAGAGAGAGAAAGCCTTTACGAAACACGACGCGCCCCTGCGTCCGCCTTCTCATCTCGCACTCTGCTGGTTGATTCTTGATGGGTATAAAGGGGGGGGGGATGCTTGATATGCCCAAGGAATGATGGCTCGTGTGGCATCTACTGCTTCTGCTAAGACTCTTTCTCTCCCTCCCTCTCTCTCGATGATTTTACGATAAAAATCCTATGGCCCAGTAAAGCCTTTTGCGATATATATACTTATAAATATAAAAAGGATGTGCGAATTGCTTTGGAGATTTAAGAATTAAAGGGAGGGTAAGTTGGTGAAATTTTCAAGTATCAGCTTGGATATTCTGATAAGCGTACAATTGTCAACAGGGATAAGACTGGATTGATTTGCGCTGTTTAGAGATAGGATAGTATACTGTGTTAACTTTGAGGTACCTACTATGGAAATACGATGCGCTATTTTTTTTTTTTTTTTGTTGCTTTTATTTATGACTAAGGAAAGGGGAAAAGGATGAAGGGTGGGTTGGTTACGATGCGATATATATACCACCAAGTACATACCCTGAGTGATGGCTCGTCTGTTACAAGCGTACACGATTAAATGGAAGATAATACCGGTCTATTGTTGCTTGTGAATAAAATGGAGCTGTGTACAATGTTGGCTATCGAAAAATCAAGTTAGGTTAGACTTGATTATAATGTATAGAAAAAAAATCTCAATGTTCGTTAATAAATTGATGTCTAGTTCACCTTTCTTTATAATTTCATTTTTTTTTTCTTTTGTACATTTATACTTGAATAGAAGTATCAAATTTCGGTATCGATGCTTGCTCAAGCTTTTTTATAATAATAATAATAATAAAAAATTCAAGCTTCCTGAAGATTATAACGAACCCTTTTTATAAATCCCTTTTGCACTTAACGATAAATTTACCAAGGTTAAAAAAAAAAAAAAAAAAAAAAAAAATTAAGCTAATCCAATCTTTACGAAAGATGGATTTTTTTTATCGCGGTAAAAAGCACAAAAATTTCAACTAGCTTATATATATATCGCTTGCCTATATATATTATATGCATCAAAGCAGCACTTTTCTCTTGAACTCACGTTCGTCCGGCTTATCGAACGCTTACACGGGAAAAGCATTACTGTGTACACACGCGAAGCGACCCCCCCTGCGTTTGAAGTATACAGCTTTTCCCCCTTCTTTTCATCTTATATAATTGCCGATCGAAGTATACTTTGGCTTTGTAAGTTCAAGTTCACCTCTTGCTGCATTTACTATGTCAATATAAAGAGCATTCCTTATTATCGCCTGAAGTTGAGAAGAAGAGAAGATAATGTTATATCGCTTAAAGGGTGTGAGAGATAAATGAATTGCAACGTATACACTCGATATGCTGCTAACGTCGTATAATTCAGCCTTGAATATCTCGTGTTGTTGGTAGTATATATCGTACGGTTCTAATTGTGTTATGGTGAGACTCTGTGTAACTACAGAGGATTCTCGTCTTGAGAGATGTTCAGCTAAGGTATTGTTGTTATTGTTGTTATTGTTGGTAGTGTAATCTTTGATCTCTGTCTATCTTTTTAGGTTGTGCTTGTATAATTGTCTTATGTTGTTCGTTGACGCCTTGGGTTTTATTGAATTATACCTTTTTTTCGACCCTCCTAACTTACTCTGTTCTCTTCTTTTACATAGGTACATTTTTGTGTTAATGCTTTTATCTATAGTCTTTGTCGGATTTCATCTTGTCGTGGGAGTTGAGATCAAAGATGTTCTTCTTTTGTCTTTGAAAAGGTGACATTAGATGCTTTTTGTAGCAGACTTCATTCTTTAATTTTTTTTTCCATTTTAATCACTTGTAATGCCAATCATATTGATATCCATTATTTACTTATTTTTCTAAAAATAAAAAAAAAATACAATCAATGGGGGTATTCTCAATATTAACGATTAAAAATAAAATTTCAATTTCCGTCCTTACTTTTTAGTTCACCAAGTACTACACATTTTCCATAAAAAAATTTCCAATTCAACACATCAAGTCCCCCTCTATACTCTCAAAACTTGCAAAAACAAAAAAAATTTTCCTCAGTTTTGAAAGCCAACAAATAACATGTCTAAAATAACCCAATACGAAAACTCCCAGCATATATCAACACATCTGTCTACTACATCAACATGACAATTGACCAAAAAATGCAATGTCTGACAAAAATCATCCAGCAGGCGCAATAATAACCGGTTTGACCAAACACGTCCGCAACTCGTGTGCTTGCAAAGAAGAGAAAAGAAACGTCATCGAGTAGAGTATATCCGAACCTGCGCCTGTCGAAGTCTTCTTCATCTCTCTTTTTCTCTCTCATCTACAACCTCTTCTTTGCAAAAATAAACCGCTCACCATCCTGTGTGTCTCCCACGGGATATACTATACATACCAGCATCAAGAGTCCGCAACGCGCTCGTACTCTTTCTCTCTTTCTATTACTCTTACCCTTTGCTATTCTCCAACAGACAACCCAGAGAGAGAAAGAGAGAGAGATATAGCACACTCGTGATAATCGCATTGTCCCGTTAAACGATAGCGCAAATAATTGGAATTAGGATAATATTGTTGCGGGCTGCCCTCACTCTCTTTCTCTCTCTCTCTCTCTCTCTCACTATAGCACGCGCTTTTACCCATGTAGCCCATGCCTTTGTCTCTTCTCGATGCAATTCTCTCTTTCTTGCTCCTCACCACTGGCGCGCGAACGATAACACCACCGACGACAGTCAGCAGAAGCAGCTACGTAGTTGTGGCTAGTAAAGGCACGTGCAAGTATATATATATATACCCACTGCTCTTCTGGGGGATCGCCAATTAGCCACTGCTCCGGCGTTTGTTTAGCGAATTTCCGCTTATACGTAGTATATACCGTTGGAAACGGCCATTGCGCACGCAAAGACATTTTTGGTTAGGAAAGGGGTTATAACGAAATTGTTATGTGGTGTGGAAGAGTTCCAGTTTTTACGTGTTTATCCTAATTAAAAAGGAGTTTTGGAAGATTAGGTGTTAAATTTTATCTGATGTTAAATCAATAAATTTACTCTCTTATTTTTAATAATTTAATTTGATTTTGGTATGTATTTTTTTCTCGTTTGACAATACACCTTTTGTTATTTATTTTTTTTTTACCTTCTATACATATATATATATATATATATATATATATACGGAAAAGACAAATGGCAAGCGTCCAATTGATTTCGCATTCCTTTCACCCATATAACCAAACCGCGCTTATAAATCCAATCTTGATTTAGAGTACGCATCTGGCGAGGACTTGAAAGAATAAAAAAAAAGAGAGAGAGAGAAAAGGGAGAGACGATAGAAAATCGTGGGGAGGGAGGGACGAGACCCAGAAAGACAAATCACAGCAGGACAACCAAGTGAAAAGATTAAATGAAAAAGTGCGGCGGGGGTGTCTAGTGTATCCTTTTCTCTCTTGTTATATGGTTGAACTCTATTCGAGAGAGAGAAAAAAAAGGACACACGAACTGGCGTGTAGGTACCTAAAAAAAAAACGTTCAATTACGAATTTTGCGGCTGATAAATATTTTTTCTCTTACACCCTCTCTCTCTCTTCTTTTTATTAGAAACTTCTCTCTTTTGCACTTGGTATTGTCGAATCGTCCAATAGGGGAATAATGTGTATGTGTGTACGTGTGTGTGTATATACACGCCAGAGGCATGCCGTGATTTAGGGCTTCTAATAAAACGCTGGATTTATTTGGCATGTCGGTTTTCCGCGGAGAGCTTTATGTCAAGAGTAGGGGAAGGGTAAGGGGGGGGGGGGAGAGGGAAGCAAAGGGACCTGGTGGCGAAGTACGACGATTGATAGCCTTTAATTCGAAGGTGTAAAAGGGCTCCCCCCCTCTCCCCTTAGAATTGAGACATTCGAAATGGTATGTGTGTGTGTTTGTGTCCACTACGACCAGACATAACAATTTTCCCTATCATAGCTATATACCTACACATCGTCTATCTTTTTGGACGACCGGAATAATTTCATAATTGCAGCTGTAATTCGCACGCGCTTCAAATTCGCAATAACAACAACATCAACAACAGCAACTCGTAAATTATACGAGTGGCGTTTCGTTTGAAATTGATCATAAAAATTATGGCCTTCAACACCCTCATCCTCAAACCTTGTGCACACATGTATTTACAGATTTATACGTTACCAACATATATACAAACGCGATGAAATTCGCGTGATTAAAAGACGCGCAACATGACGTTAAAATGAGTATAATTGCGATGCCAGCAGCTCTTGGTATTTGTTCATGCAACGAGACAACACTAAATTCTCTCTCACTCTCACTCTCACTTTCGATCATAAAGCAAAGCCGTCAATCTAATCATCAATCTCTCACCCTCTCCTTTATCACATCTTCAACAATCCACCACTATCCCCTTTGAAATTCCTCCAAACGTTCCTGCGACTATTCCTCTCCACTAACCATCTCTCTTTCCTTCTCTCTCTCTCTTTCTCACTCTTGAATTCACCCCCCGTCCATTATCTTCTTAACTCGCTCATCCAATTTTATCGTCGATTTCGCTTAATTGTCCCAGCCCTTCCACCAGACTCTTACACTTTTCTCGAGCAGTCTCTCACCACCCCTCCCCCCCCCCCTTATCTCTTCTATATCCTTTTTCTGCACTAGTTCTCATACCCTAGTTCTCGACGACGATAACAACCCCCATCCCTCCCCGTTTCATTCGATTTTATTTTCCATTCCGTTCAATTGTCCATCTTGGTAAGGGCTGTATATAAAGCATCCCAAGCTCTCTCTCATACAACCGAAAGTAATATCGTCCATCCAAGCGATATTTATGAGACATATACGCGTGTGCATGTGTGTATGGGTTATTCTCACTTTATACACCCTTACCACGTTCATATATATATATATATATATATATATATATATATAGATATATATATATATATATATATCCAAGTGCATTTATACGCAATTGAAAAGCTTACACATGTGTGTGAGTGTATATAATATTTCGATCGCTGTGAACTGACGCTAACTTGTATGTATTTGCTTGCTTGTGTATAGGATGCAGGACGGCGGCGGTGGTACGCCGCATCTGAGGGGTCGGCCTGATGCTTCAAGGCCAAGGGTGGTGGTGACTTGCTACCGACAGCCTCGGGCGATGATGCTGCTTGGACTGTTGATGCTGATTCTACTGCTACTGCTACCCGACGTCAATGCAAATGGTGAGTCACTATTTATTTATTTATTTATTTTTTTGAAAAATTTAGTGATAGTAAAGTAAGCAATTATTTATATTGAACCAATCGTTTATTATTAATAAAAAAAAGAAGCTTTGCATTCGACATAAATATACTCCTCTACTTTTTATTAATAAGATCTCTCTCTCTCTCTCTCTCTCTCTCTCTCTCTCTCTCTCTCTCTCTCTCTCTCTCGTGACTGTTTTACAAAGCAACAACACGTATACGTGTTGCCATTAAAATTTCAATCTCTTTCTCCCATAATCAAGCTCCAATCAGTTTTTCTAATTGC
>JAPYZE010001091.1:0-40070 GCA_030522805.1 Leptomastidea abnormis
ATATGTCGCTTGCATATGAGAAAGAGTAGCGTAATGTAGGCAATCGTCTTAATTTATCATTTAATTGAGCGGCGCCGGCTCGTTTTATCCTTTCGAGTTTCTTTGCCTTTGCCAACTTTGCCGCCACGGGAGAGCAGTTTAGACTATACGCGGGAGAGAACGGATTATCTAATCCTGCCTCCATTTGAATATACTTGCGGTAATTGTCGCATTGAAACAGTAGCGGTTATTTATATATAGAAAAATATGCACTATCATGCTAATGGCAGCGTATTAAATAAGGCCTATAAAATTCGGTAAAATAGAATTTTTTCTTTCTCTCTTCCTCTAATACGATTCTATATACGTCGATTGCGGCAGCCAGAAATTATCTTATCAGCATCGATTTTCGTCGAGCTGCGTGGTAATAAACTCAGCTTTTGACTCCCGAATGCAGAATTACTTAGTAAGCTGCTTAATTAATGAGCGAACCCATAACTCAAACTATGCGAAGCTGAGATTATTCTAAAATAAAAAAATTAAAAAAAGTTTAATACTAACACCCACTCGCAACTCTTCTTTACATCATTTAATTTGGTGATTTTCAATTTTTAAATCTTATTATTATAATTATTATTATGATATTGCATCTATTTATAAATATATCTGTTGATTACATAAATGAAGCGATAATAATCTTATTACAATATTAATAATGAAATAAAAAAAAATAATTGACATATAGCCGAGCTAGCGCGAGCGCGCGGACATTATTTGCTTGGGCAGTAGTGTATAGGTGAGTCACGCGAGCATGACTCTCAAATAATAATAATAATAATAACAAGCGTTCAATCTATCGGAAGCGATCGATCGGTGGTTTATCCAGGAGAGAGAGAGAGAAAGAGAGGGGAGCTCATTTTAATATTACCTTAATTTGAAAATGGCAATTTCGCGGTAATTATATGCTAAACTTATTATAAATCAGCTGAAAGTAGTAGTTGTAGTTAGTAAGTATAGTAACAGTAGGGCTTGGCTATTTTAAACGACATGTGCCATGGTTATTGCAAGAAAGTAGAAGAATAATCTATATAGGTAAGCTGTGGCAGCTGGAATAATGCGTTATTTCCGCATGCAAGAGCATTTAATCGCTCAATTACAGGGAACAATTAAGGCGCGGGGGCGCGGCATTATATAGCTCTCTCTCTCTCTCCCTCTCTCTTTACGCCTGCTGTCAGCCAGTCCGATGAGAGTCGCTCTGCTGCATGACATTGTTGAGTGCCAACTGTTAGCTATAACTGGCCTCGATATAACCTTCTTCTTCTTCTTTACGTTTTTTTTACTCTATTAATACGGATCTTGAAGAATCAACGATGCTCTTCCGACTGAGCGAATTTTATGGTCGGGTAATTGAAGACGTCGATAAAAAAAGCAGAGAAAGAGATGGACGGATAACATCTTGATATTGTTGTTGCTCGAGTCAACTTAGCTCGGCTCATTTTGCTTTTTATCTCGAATAACTTTTGCCTCTTTATTATACGCTGCAGGTATACCTATATCTCTTTCTCTCTTCTAATATTTTGTCTCGTAAACTGTTGATCATTTGCGCAACCCTGTTTCCGGGCAGATAAATAATTTATATGTATATACCAGCGTTGCGCTGAATTTAAACTGATATTGCAGATTGAGACTGAGAGCTATAAGCTGAAGTGTCGGGTGATTGTTGGGATATTGATTTTCATCAAGCCAAAAGAAGAAAAAGAGAGAGAGGAGAGGAAATAAACGACCAAACGCTCCGTTACATCGGAAATGAATATTAACGATATATACATATATACACCCGCAGAGTATTATAAATCGCAAACCGCCTTTCCTCTCCTTGCGCTCTCTCGGCTGCAGTCGCTGTTTATCATTTTCATTATGCGCAACTAAAAATTCCATTCCTCTGGTGCAAGCGGAGGCGCGAACGAATGAGAGAGAGAAAGAAAAGAGAAATAGAGAAAGAGCAGCTTACGTTGAAGATGAAGAGGAGGTGGGTGGCTGAGGAAGGAAGATAGACGTTTAGAATTCGCGAGCTTCTCGAGGCTTGTAATTTTTACGCGAAAATTCCGTTGGAGCCTCTCGTCGTCGTCGTTGTAGTCGTAGTCGTAGTCATCGTGTACCTCAAAATTCCCGGGGTCTTCTGCTGCTATTATGCTAGCGAAAACAGCTATAGCTGCTGCTGGTGCTGATGCTATGTGCTCCTTGCGAGAAAGAGAGAGAGAAAGAGAGAGAGACTATGTGCTACTTATTCAAGTATTCGGAGAATTAGCATTTCAAATGTTTCTCGATCTGTGGCGCCAAAGACGTGTAAAGGAAGGTGGAGAACACGAGGGAAGAGAAAGAGAGAAAGGAAATGGTGAGGAGAGCAAAAGTGGGAGGCTGGCACAAAATGTGCGTCGTCTCCTCCTCCTCCTCATCCTCCTATTTCTTCTTCTCCTTCTTCTTCTTCTCTTGTACTGCACACGTACAAAAGCGTGGAAGCGAGGTAAAGGATAAAGAGTATTATATGCGCGGGTTGTACGACTAAATTGCGAGGTCGTGATCTTTGCCTGTTGTGTATGTGTGCAGTTACGAAGCTATACTAAAAGCTATTCCTCTTTCTTCTTTTTTTTTCATAATATATGCATTATGGAATATTGAAATATCGACCTGGAGAATTTGAGACAGACGAAAATAACAGAGTAAGAAAGATAGATAGAACTCATTAGATGGCATCGATGAAGCGGAATATGTATATATAATATACTTTCGGATATTTTACAATTTTATTTTTATGATTACACGATAGGTCGTTAATTAACGAGTATTGGAAAAGAAAAATAAAAGTTGGTCGATCGATCGACAAATGCCACTGGTTGCTTCTTATTACTCGATTATTTTTTTTATTTTTTTTTTTTGCAAACTTTGCACCGACTATACTTTTATAAATTTTACGACGGAAAGACACACATACATATAGTCGCGTGTGCCATTCAACTTTTCTTGCTAAAGCATTTTTGTTATTTTCTCAATTATCACCTCGGCGGAACGTCGTAAAAAAGCAAAGTTGGCATTGTAATAAAAAAAAAAAAAGAAAAAGAAAAACAAGAATTCGCGTTACAGACACACAAACAACACACACACGCACACATACAGCTTGATAGACACGATTCATAAAAATATTTCCGTCGAGCACATCTACAACCCATCCAACTTTTTATACTCCGTCATGATGGCACGTACGGTATCCTTAAGAGTACCAACTTCCTATTTGTACCACGTATAGGATAGAATTATTGCACGTATCCTACATACTGCACACACAGTTGGCAGTATAGCATTAGCTCCCGGAGGGTAGCATCGTTGGTCCGATCAGCGATCTCGAACAAACATCTACGTGGCCCGGCGACCTTTCTATTGTTGTTCGAATTCTTTCAAAGCCTTAACAGCGTCTTGCTCTCTCTCTCTTTCTCTCTCACGTATATACAACTCGTAATCGCATATCGAGCACAAGCGCGTCCGTCTTATCGTCTTATCCGGCGGCGAAATATTTTGCCGACGAATCGCTGATAATGATCGCAGAGATAATACGAGAACGCTCTCTCTCTCTCTCTCTCTCTCTCTCTCTTAGCTGAGCAAGCGCGTCCGGGGCAACACGCTCATATTACACTTCAGGTATCGTTTTCCACCCATTCACTCCTCTCTATATATCTTCGACTAACAAAAAATAATAATAATAATAATAATAATAATAATAATAAATGTTGCAACGCATTAAAATTTTAGTTTGTCTATATTATCTCCTACTTTGATTCTATTCAAGATTAATATAAAAAAAAATGTAACGATTATATATCTAAACAGCGTTTTAAAATTCTAACTCTCAATCAAATAATCGTTTGCATTGTTCAATGAACAAACGTTTGTACATTTGAAGAAATAATCAAAGTAATCAAAATGCATTACCTGAGATTAAGACGAGTCAGCTGTCTTTATACTTCAGCACCTTCAAGTATATACATATAAGTATATATACAGAGAGTCCGACAGTATATAACTCAGCAAATGGTCACGTGTGTCCGGCGCGCGCAGCCGGTAAACTGAGCCGCTCCGTTTTCGCACTTCTCTTTCTCTCTCTTTCTTTTTCCCGTATACTTATATACAGCTATATATTCCTCCTACCAATATTCCTTGACGCCGCGAGAAATTCAATGACGACGCCGCTTTCCAGGCTAAATTCACCGCGACGTCGCAACTCCCTGCTGTATACTGTACTGTACTGCTGTGCCTCCTCTTCACCGCCAAGTCAGCGCAAAATCCGCACTATACACTTTCTCTCTATATATTATACCGTTGACGGCTTGTCTCTTTCTTTCTTTTTCTTTTTCTTTTTTCTATTCTTCACTTTTCTTTTTTTTTTTACTTCTTTATTTACCCTTTTTTTTCACAATTTCACCGCGTTTTTTCCGGCGTGCCGAGCTCGCAAAACTGCTTGCGCCTCGTCGAACAGGAAAGCACTATTTTTCCTTTTCTTTCTTTCTCTCTCTCTCGCCCTCTGGTTGCACTTTTTTTTATATTTTATTCTGTACTGGTGCTATTTCCGGTTCTAAAAAAACCGAACTATTGACGTAGAAAAAAAAAGAAATAAAAATAAAAAAATTTTGCACAAAAATACAAAAAAAAAAAAAAAACTTGCAACAACACTAGCAGCAATAGCAGCAGCTTGCCGCGGATATAGGAAAAACGGAAAAGGTCGATCCTGAGCACCTGCGCGTGCAAAGTATGTTTTGGATCTGACCGAGAGTTGTATATATAGCTAGTAGAGTAGAGTTACGCGAGAGTGGAAGAGAAAAAGAGCCAACAACAAGTCAGCTTTGACTGACTGCACGATATAGAGTATAAGAGACCGTTTATGTATATATACATATGTTATATATACAAAAGTGACGCAGTACACATATAAAAACACGACACTCACGCTAAGCGCGAGCGAGTCATACTGGCCCGAAGCGCGAGTAGTCCGACGTTTTATATGCGAGGAGAAGGAGAGCGAAGGAGAGAGAGAGAAAGAAAGAGAGAGAGAGAGAGAGAGAGAGAGAAGGAGTGAACGCGAGCGAGTATAGTAGGTATATAGTGCTCGAGAGCGCGGAGGTCCCCCCCGAGTAGTCATTTCTGCAGGTCGAATATCAACGTCGTCTTACACGCTGCTCTCGGCAGATGCTCATATTGATCAAGATGCGTTTGATTGTCCAGCTCCAATACTGGACAGTAATCCAGAACCTGGCTAATCAAGAAATAGCCCGGAGGCTCCAATTTCTGTCGCAAACTGATGCAACGTCGTTGCCATCGTTGCCGCCGTGGGGCTCACTGATTCACTATACACACTGACACATGCGTCGCACATATAAAGAGAGCTGGTTTTACGATTGGCGCTGATTTGACGGCTCGCGGCCGCGGCATTACACGTGATTGACTGCCTAATCGGAATTCGAGTGCGCGCACGCATGCGGTCGTATACATATAAGTAATGCTTCTTTTTTTTTTCTTTTTTTCTTTTACTCCGTTATTATTGCTGCTGGAAAAACGTCATCGAGTTCTTTTACGAATGTAATAGTCGCGTGAGATTTTGTTCTTTTACTTTATTTTTTTTCCTTTTATTTTTTTTTTAATCATCTTAGTGTGTTTATTGACATGATCAGCTCATCGCTTAATTTTTATTGATACTATAACACATTCGATTATTATATAGCCTCTATAATATGAGTCATAAATTTGTACAGACGGCACAGGTGCGCGCACGCCTTCATTTTCTTATCTTTGCTTTCATCAGACTACTGCAAATATAAATAATGACGGTAAATATCTATATATATGTATGTATGTATGTATGTATGTATGTATGTATGTATATACTCATTTTTCTCGTAATACATTTACAGGTAAGCCCTTATCAGTCTCTTCCATTCTCTCTCTTTTTTTTTTTTTTTATTCGTTTTATATTTATTTCTTTTGTGTGCTTCAAGAAATTGAACTACTATCGTCATATTTTCGAGGATTATTATTTTTTTTTATCACTGTATACCTATATATCTAATCTCGAGCGACAATATTAATTCTGCATATTGGAAAGCGAAGATCAATAAAAGCATCGAGTAGGAAAGAGTATAGGCGACAGGAACAGCAGCAGCAGTTACACGACTGAAGAACTCATAGCTTGGCAGCTCGCCAATTCCCGAGACAAATTTTGTATAAGAGTGTGTATGTGTGTACCTATGTGTGTTTGGTATTTCAAGTATTTCAAGAGCAACATGGCAATAAAATCGTTGTTATAAAACTCGAGCCTCTGTAACGTAAAGCAAACAAAGCTTAGAAAATCGACGACTATACTCTGGAATCGCGAAGATCGATCTCTCGCGTCTGCGTGCGTAGGTGTAGTGAGGATCAAGGCGACAGACGAGTAATTCCTATAAGACTTGGGAATAAAAAACAAAAAAACAAGAAGAAAAAGTTCTCCGGCAGCAAATATCAAGACGGAAAAAGTTGGACGGAAAAGAGAGGCGTTGCGAAAATGTGTGCAGAACATTAGTGGAGAGAGAGAGAGAGGGTTGAGTCGTATGTGTGACTTGCTCGGTAATCCTTTATCCGTTTCACGACTGACGCGCAAAAGGTCGGAAGTAGGCGAGAGAATCCACGAAGTAGGTACGTGGGCCGAGATCTCTCTTAGATCCTGCGAGCCACGCCGCAACGTCTGGTGCTTGGGTTAACGCGAGGGAACGAGTAAAACAGCTGGATGTAAGTCAGAAAAGGAAAGATGGTCCGTTGGAGGATATAAGAGAAAGAGAGAAGCTGGAGCAAAGGAGAAAATGGAAGCAGACGGGAAAGAAGTATAAAGCTGCGCCAAGGAGAGAGAGAGAGACCATCCGAAAAGGGAACGAAATTAAGAGATATTGGCTTTCGCGCGATCGCCTCGACTCCCCTTTCACTTCCCGCCACTATACTCTTTGCTAGTCGGATTGAAAATTAAGGAGTTATCCGAGCACCGTAAATTTAACCAGTCTCTCGCTTTCGTTTTTTTTACTTTTTTTCTTTCTTTTTTTTTCTACAAAATTATATGGCTATAACGGATGATGCCATTCTCGATTTCAAATCGACCTTATTACTTTTGCATGTATTAATATAATATAAAAAATATTCTACTTTCATTTTGTTTGTGAGTTTATAAACAGTATTAAAAATACATTTTTAGCAAAATAAAAGATTCTAATTTAAAAGGCAATATGTATATAACATGCATTTTTAAACGAGGATGACATTTTTATAAAAATTGAAATTTTTAATAAATTTTAAAGTTGATTAATCATCTACTATAGCTGAATTTATTAAAATTAATGTATTACTGCAGATGAAATTTGAAAAATAATTCAAAAACAAATAATTTTTTTAGCATGGCATATCCTGATAAAATGCGATAAAATATATATACGAGCGTGATAAAAGCCAAATAGCATACTGGAACTTTGCTCATAAAATAAACGCAACAGCCACAATAGTGTAAATGTATGTATAACGGGAAATGCTTTTTGCAGAATATTAAAGTATAAATTGAATGTAAATGATTACATCTTTTAACAATATGTTTGTGCTGTCGAATAATAGTACAAATAAATTGATTGCTATTTTTTTCTTTTTACTTTGTTTTGTTTTTGGTTTTAGATGCGTATTTAATAAATCACGTTAAAAGCAAATTTAACGACAAAGTTGAATAATAATAAACTTTTAAATTAAATTGAAACATATCAATCTCTTTTTATGTTGTCATTATTTGAATATGTTTTACTAAACAAAATGCTTGATCTTTTCAAATATTCATATATCGACCTCGACCAGATGAAATATTTATAAATTTATCGAACACGCAATAATTTTAAAATCACAATTAAAAAAAAAAGTTTTATTGAATAAATAATTGAAGATTTGTTTTTAAAATAATTAAATGCTCGAGTAATTAGTAATATTTTGTTTTTCATCTAATTACATATTCATATGCACTACATTAGAAAAATTAGCCTCCAAGCCATCTCGTGTATACATTTTGCACAATAAAATTAAAAAAAAATCATTTCATCTGATGCTTAGTCCTTCAATAACGAAGGACTCCAATTACCGCAATTACTCATAAAAACTCAAGAAAGAGAGAAAAAGAGAGACAAAGAAACGCCTCGACGAAATTAAATGAAATCAGTAAATTCAGGGTAAAGGGTAGGGGGGTGAGGTCGATCTCGGCTCCAGCGAGTTTCATTAACTAAATTGTAAGTGATAAGACGCTGGGGCTAGTTTGTAAAAATCGAGAAGAAAAGTCGCGCTGCCTCACCTCTCCCCCTTCCACACTCGGTTCTTTCGAGCCGAGCTGGTGAGCGAGCTTTTCAGCACTTAGGCTAAGTCTCCCTAAGCTCGAGCAGAAAATAAAGCTACGAGGTAAAGGGGATGAAGAGAGAGAGGGGGGAGGAGGGGGTTGGAGTAGAGAAAAAGAAAGGGCGCGCTTACTTCGATACTGGCCGTCCTCCCCCTCCCCCCCTCGGTCGGACCTCCCGAGTGCTCCGAGCAAGTTTTCGCCTTCGCGCGGATAACGAAAAAGCTTCCTATCCCCTTACACCTTTTGCCCGGCTCAGTGTGTTTAAGTTTCCAACACCCTGCTCTCTCCTCTCTTTCTCTCTCTCTCTAGCTCCCCTGAGAAACTGAAAGTCTCGGCCTCGAAGCTTGCACGTATTATAATACCGGAGAGTCCCGGAAGCTCGGTAAATCATGAAATTTCAGGATGTGTTGGACGATGTGGAAGGAAAAATCCTTAGTTACGCGAAACGAAAAATAATTTATTTTTGTTTACTCGGTTTGAATACGAGCTACAAAAAAATAGAGAAAGACATTTGTAGTTAATTTGCTTTAGCTGCACTTTTATAAAATTTTTATTCCAAAAGAGCTACCTATTTTCTTTCGAAATTCTTTTACCATATAAAAAAAAAACAGCTTAGATGTTTTATTGAATTTTCAGTGGCATTAAATTTATAAATTTAATCTAACAATATATTTAAGGGAATTTAACAACAAACTTTGAAAGGTAAAATTCAATTCTCTTTTTTTCTTTTTGCCTTCTTTCATATACCCTTCGGCATTTTATTAATTTTAAAGTTTTTTATTTTTTATTATTTTTTTTTTTTTATTTTTTCAAAAGCGCAGGGAATGATTTATTCAAGTGCGCAATTTTATTTTCATTTTAAAAAAGATTAATCTTAAAGGGAAATCTTATTATAGTAAAAGGTTCATTTTTTTTCTTCGTCGAATAAAACGAGGGCCCAGGGAGAAATATTTCAGCAATTTTTTCAAATTCAACATCAAGATGTAAAATAAAAGGTATGGGGCGGTCGGTATATATACTGGGCGCCTCTATGTATATGTATATATAGATTGGCGAAGGAAGAGTACGAGGCATTATAATCGGATTAAGCCAAATAAATGCTCGCGCATAATCTCGTTAAAAGCACCACCGGCAATACATACACAGACATATACACATAAAACAATTTTGCGTTCCAATTAATTTCGTGGAATATTATTCAGGAGAAATTTTACTTTGGTTGGTATATACCGAGGAAGGAAAGCCAAAATCAAATCGAATCGACACACGCCTCGTACCTTGAACGCATTAAAAATTGCAACGTGGTTGCAAGCCATGTACATACATACATACATACAAAGCTACTTTCAAGTTTATCCCATTAATCACGGATGGATCAATTATGAAGGGGCAGTACATCGAGTATTAACGTGTGTCGAGCAAGCAGAGAAACGTCCTTACCAAAATCGTTCAGTGAAATCACTGCCATGAAGATTTGAATTAATTCGCGCAATAATAAGCGTGTCGGAGATATGCGACAGCTATCAGCTCGAGAGGAAAGTAGAGTTTCCGGTGCTTAGCGCTACACATCGCTCGCTCGGATGTTTATGAAAATCTATATAGTAAGTACATCTGTAGCAGCAATAGAGCAGCATCAATATAGCTATAGGGAGAGATATGCTTATAGCTGCTGCTGCCGGCTTCTCCGGTTAAGCGGCTTTAGCGCGTCTCCCCCTAAATCTCAGGGACTCTCGTGGCCTCATTGATTTCCGAGCTACTACGTGACCCCGCGGCTGAGCTCGGGCGCGGATTGAAGCTGCTGCTGGGCTGCAAGGGGGGGGGGTGTAAGTAGTAGTATAAGGTGCAGGCAAACTAGTATAGCATAGAGAGAGCCCTCCCGGGTAAAAGTAATGTCGCGAATGCGCTGGGAATACCTAGCCTTCATCCCCCCTCTAACAGCAAGTGCAAAAGCTGCACCTTTAGCTTTCCTCGGTATTACATCGAATACTGGAAAGAAACACACACTTTTCCGGTCACGAAGCGATACACTCTCTCTCTCTCTTTCTCTTTTCTCCGCGCATTGCCTTGTGCAATTTCTCATTTGCGCACACGCCAAGCAGCAACATCGGCCGTAGAGTGTAGAGGTGCACTTGGTGTGGATGTATTCCGCACATGTGCCGGTGCTTTAGCATCGCCTACCTTTCTCACTCTCTCTCTCCCGCTGGATTAGGTAGTCAAAGCGCAGCTGTAGTAGCAGCAGCAGCAGTAGTAGCCTTGCTGCCAGTCCCGAGCTCGCCAGTTCTCTCCCTCTCTACCTCCTCTACAACACCCCTTATTCTCTCGTTCCGGATTCGAAGATAAATCTGCACATCCTGTATACGTTCGCCAGCCAGCTCACCTCGTCTCGGAAGCCTTTGGATTTCCCTTCCGATTAATGAAATAAATCACGGCACATGCTATACACGCCTTTGCCTTTTTTTATTTCTTTCTTTTTATTTTTTTTTATTTTTTACGGTTTTTCAACGAATGTCGAAACGAGATATTTATATTCCGAATCGGTAAGCGTACGTGCGCAGCAAGAAAGTGAGAGAGAGAGAGAGAGAGAGAGAGAGAGAGAGAACCTAAAATCCAGAGTGGAAAGTGGAGAGGTTATATATATATATATATATATATATCAGGTGGACAAAGGAATCTGCGTGTATATATACATATATAAAGCGGTGTGAGCTAGGCGATAACCCTATGTGATAAGCGGCACAAGGAAAGAGAAATAGAGGAGTGGGAGTGGGAGAGAGATCATATCAAGGAGATCGAGCTACGTTGCGGCGGCATCTACATACATAGAGTCAGGCCAGGTCGTCTCTCGCGTGAGCGCAAGCTGCACACATGAAGAGCTGAGAGAACAGAGGCTAAAGAGGGAGGAGGAGAAGTGTGGGAGTCAGCGGCTCCCTATATCCCGAGGATATCGCGTACATATCACAGGCTGGCGGTCTTTCGAGCTGCGATAGAGAGTGAGGAGGAGGAGGAGGAGAATGAAGAAGAGGGAATGCGAGAAAGGCGAGAAAGCGGGAGTCATAGAAGAGCGATCATGGCCGATGGCCCTCTTAGTGATTGCATTTGCAAGTAAAACGATCTACGGGAGAGCCTGCAGAAGGTAAAAGGGGAAAAGCAGCCGACAGTGCCAGAAATCGCCGACGCCGCGAGAGAGAGAGAAATATATGTCCCCTGATTTACGGAGAAAGGGCTGCTCGATTTCATCGGCTGCTGCTGCTACTGCCTGGCCTCGAGAGTCTCGGATCTCCTTCTCCTTCACCCCCTCCAAAAGCTTCCTCTTTCTCCCATTCTCGTGGGCTATGGAATGTTATAGTCTGGAGAATAGCCGAGAGAAAGATTCGAGTGTGTCTCTCTACTTGACTGTACCTACCTCTACCTACCTACTCCTTCTACCTATTCGCACTTTTTCTCGTCTATTCCCCTCCCTTCTGCCTATATCCTTTCGTTTGCTTTCGGCGACTTTTTTCCGTCCGGCACGTTTTATATTGAATCCCTGATGTTCATCAATTTCGTGCCAAACATTGGGAATTTCACGAGCCTGAACATTTCTTTTTTTTTTTTTTTTTGTTCCTTTTCAAGTCCGCCTGGGAAGTTTGATTGTGAAAAATTTTTACGTGATTTAAGGTACATTGGTTATATTTGACATCGAGATGTTAGTGATTTTTCATAAAATTTAATATTTTAAACGAATAGGAAAATTTTTTTTTTGTTGGCAATGTAAGAGATTGTTAAATTTCTACAGCTAAAGAAAAAAATAATATAATAAAACTTACAGCACCTGACACTAATTTTCACAAGAAAATTTAATTATTCATTATAACTGACATAGTGTACTTTTATGTACATTTTTAATATGAATGTAAAAATAAAAAAAAAGGGTAGCGACTTAATTTCCAGTAAAAAAATCTGCAAACGTACAAACGATTCAAAGGAACACCAACATTAAAAATTAATTTCAATACCTTAATTACTTTGAAAAAACATAATATTTCGTCACTTTGCATACACATTTGAATTTACAAGCACACCATGCGTATAATATCTCAAAAAGGAAAAAAAAATAATCAAAAGAGTAGACAAGCGTCAAATAATTTCTGCAAACAACAAAAATAAAAATTGTTGATTTTTTGTTTTCTCCTTGTTTAACCAAAGCGAAAGCTCAAGTGCAAGTTAAAAAGCACTTGCTTTTGATTTTTTATGAATGCAAAAGCTTTATGCAAAAAAATAAATAAATAAAAGGGTACAAAGACGCGTTGAAAATCCAGGATGTAGAGAAGTGAGAAATGTTGTAAATTTACAAACGCAACGCTTGGGAAATCGCGAAAGAGATGACGCAGGCATTGGGATAGACAAGCAAATATGCGCACACACAAAACAGAGGTTCCGACACGAGAAAGCCAAGGGCAGAAGCAGTAACAGAGAGAGTAAGAGAAAAGGTAGAAGAGAAAAAGGATACATGTGTATAGATATAGATATATGGCTTTGAATCCCCTTTGTAACACGCGTTTGGATCCCACAAACGTCTTTTCCAGGCATTAAAGAGAATTTAATTAGAGCTGACGGTCCGGGCTTTTGGGAAAAGAGGCTGGAGAGAGCCTGGCGCGCGCGTAATCATTGCTTTTGACCAAGTGAAGCCTTAAAAAATTTTGCTAATGAAATGCGCACAGCAAGCCACATCTACCTTTTCCCTCCCAGCTTCCCAACATAATTATTACACACAGTCGCATAATCATGATAAAACCGCTAAGCACACGTGTACCATCCCAGCTCCACCTCACTCCTATATCGCCGTTATTAAACTTCTTAATTTAATTGAATTATCTCGTATAGCCATCGCGTATAGTGTGGGTGAAGTAAAGAGAGGCGGAGGAGGCCCTTTTAAATAATATCGATGTAACTTTACGAGTCCATTAAGACTCGTTCACGAGTCGCACAAGCCGTCTCTCTTTCTTTACTTTTTTTTATGGCCATTCTCGAGGCTTACTCCTGCTCAAGCGTATAATATATATATATATAGCAGCCCGCAGCATATACCAGGCACTTGGGTACCAAACCACGCGCGACGACATAATTAATCGCAGCGGTAATTGAGAGCGCATAACTCATAGCCAGATATATATAATTAATTATTCCAGCTACGATAAAACCCCCGTACGATCGGAGCTTTAAAGTACTTGACCCTCTCCTCAATGTGCCAGTCCTTGCTGCTGTGATTCACAGAACTCAAGAGAGTTCGCTTGCTGGCGACGTGCGAGTGGGTGTGAATTAAATCAGTGAGACTGGTAGTACGTAATGAGACGTGAAAAGAACATATTATATATCGACGTAAGATGCGACTATAATATATTAATGAAGAAAAAATAATTAATAATAGGATATGCAGATGATAAGAATTGAGAAAATGGGGGAGCTTTATACGCTCGATATGCTTTTGATCAAATCTCTCTCTCTTTCTCTTTAATGTGTTAAAACACTGCATTAAGCTTTAGGCGCCTGTAGATGCACTGGCCCGGTAAACACCGAAGCACGACTATATATGTCCCTAATCGGAATAATTAACAAACGTGTGCGAGCATTTACCTATTGCGCTGCTTCTGCTATTGCTACTGCTATAAGCCAGTCGAGAATACTACACTGACCCGTCGTCGTGTCGACGTCTAATGGCTCTTAATTTTCCTGGATTCGATTTTAGAGTGGGATATCGGTCTATAGCTAAATGTGTCGTCATGTGATATGACTGGTGGAGTTGGGAAAAAATATTTTTGGAATTTATTCAATTTTTCTTTTATTTTTTTAATTATAGATAGAAAATAATTGGTATTGTTTTTTTAATGGTAAAAATAAAATTTAGAATTGAGTTGTATTGTGTCAATCTGTAAAACATGGGTACTCATATATAATACGTTATTATATTCATAATTTGTAACGTATTACAATAGTAAATAAATTAAATTGTTGTGCAAATATGAATTTAGCTGTTGTTTACAAAATTTTAATTGGAATTTTATTAAAGCCAGATTCACCAAATAATTACTTTATTTAGGTATGGTAATATATGATAAAGCAATCTCTATACATACATAACGTTGCTTTAAATAATAATTTTGCATATGAGATAGAAAGAGAAAGATAGCCAAAGTACACACACATACACACACATACACACACAATATACTCACGTTTCAAGTCAAAAGATTGATGCATTTTATGAGCTCCACTTTTCCTAATTAATATAACAATTTTAATTATTTAAAATTGCTTCTTTTAAAATGATGAATTTAAATAATGATTTATTGAACGAATACAAATGAAACATTCATATCAACTTTAATCAAGTATAACAAGATGTATAAAATAAAATAAGCTGTAACATAAAAAAGAATAATTGCATATTAAAATAAATTAAAATTTTAGTATTTAGATAATTCAAAATGTTTCCATTTAAATAAAACATTCAAACATATAGGTAGGTATATCATTTCGAAAAAAAGCTCATCGAATACAAGCAGCTTCTCGAAAAAAAGAAAGAGAGAGAGAGAGAGAGAGGAAAAGAAAGTTGCACACAAAATAACCGAGGCGCAAAAGACTCATGATGCAAAATAGCTCGCGTGCGTCGAACATCAGGCCAAAAATAGCCGAGTGAGAAAGAGAGAGAGAGAGAGAGAGAGAGAGAGAGAGACGCCCTCAAGCGAAGTCGGTTGGAAAAACTGGAGCGCAGAGCAGTAGCAGCATCAGCAGTGAGTTGCTATATAGATGCAAGCGGGGAAATATGCACGTCAGGCTATGCTCGCTTATATATACCTATAAGGAGAAGACGAACCGACACTACTGCTTTTCGCCTCGCTCGCGTCAAATGGATTTTCACGTTTTACCGAACGATTTTCTCTCTCTCTCTCTCTCTCTCTCTCTCTCTTTCTCTCTTTCTCATCCTCCTGTTGCAAGTGCATAGCATCGCGTTTCCGAGGATTGTCAAGCGTGCGCTCGAACTACGTCGAGGGATTATAACGAAGAAGCGCAAGTGTGTGTGTACTGCATCTTCTAACACCCGCGATCTGGGATGAAAAGTTTATCTCTGATTTTACAGTGATGGATCGGAGATGCTTGCGAAAGGTAGCTGCTGCTTCGTTGATTTTATTTTGAAGAAAATTCAAATTCTCAGTATCTGTTCCTAGTTTTTTGAAATTGTATTACAAGGATTAGCGTATGCTAGCTTGGTAAGGTTTTTGGGATAAAGTTGACTCGAAGCATTAACGGGTTGAGTTATATCTGAGCTTTTAAAGCTGTATTCCATAAGGCCCCGATTACAAACGCTTAATTAGCATTGCAAAACTTTTCAAACGATTTAGCTTCGTGAAACGATAACATAGAAAAACTGAGGCAAAAGAACCGAGCAGAAGAATGCCAAGAAGCATTTTTTCTTTTTTAGTTCTCGCTTTGTCATGCAAATGCAAATTACATAAAACGACCAAGAGAGAAAGCAAAATTAAAAAATTCTACCTATTATTCTCGAAAAAGCGAAAAAAACTCGAAAATTAAAGATGAAAAAAAGAGAAGCGTAAAACTCTCTACCATGTATGCGACAGCCGTTTTCCCACCCGCATTGGAATAACAGACCTACCGGCACTTTTAATAAAAACGTAGACCAAAAAAAAGCCAGAAGCACCAGCCAGTAGAGGATAAAAAATAAAAGAAAGAATATTTTTTAGATAGTCGAGTAGAGGTATACACGTATGCCCCGCATATAGCTCCTTATTATTTTCAGGATCACGAGCGTGTATTCCAAGCATATATTATACACTTTCTCTCGGATGTTCTCCCACTAGAATTCGCAATAACCGCTGCGCCGCCGAGGCGAAGGAGGTGAAAGAGAGTCAGTTTTCCTTTCAACTCACCCCTCCTACGCAGCTTCACTCCTCTAACTCTTCGTATAAAGACTTTAAAACTTGCCCTAGCTTCGCTGGTCCCTCACACCCTCCATATGCAAAAACACGTTGCTCCAGGCATACGTATATAGTCTTATATACTTGCAGTCAAATCGAATGCTCGTTTATCGGGGGGAGTCTTATTCCGTTCGAAGCAAGGGCCCCACGGCACTCGTCCGTTACTTTGCGCGCGATAAAAGCTCGCCCGTGGCATTTTACCTTCCTGTTTTCTCATCCTACTCTTACTCCCTCCTGGGAGGCAAAAGACTTTCGACCGATAGGACCAAAGACGGTTAAGTGCCGGCGCCGGTTGGCGATACGCGGTGAGCAGTAGCAGCAGCAGCAACCAGCCAGCCCAAGGAGCGTAAAGTTCCATAATACACACCAGCGTGTGCGCGCATGCATACTTCAGAAGCGCTTAATGCGCCGCGTAAACTTCCTTCCTCCTCCTCCTCCACCCTCCTCTTTTGCCCTTCACTCTCCTCCACGACCATAAAGATAGCCGAGCAGCCCCAACACGCCACAACTTCCGCCGCCCGCGCGCTGTTATTACATTTGACGATGTGCTATAGTGTATATAGTATATACCTGCGATCTGTGCTGGTGAGGTAAGACAAGCCGTTCGGATATTCATGCGCATACTAGTAGGTATACTACTCTAACATCCTTATCCTCCTCTACTTCTCCTGCAGTAAATTTCACTGCTGACTTTTTTAATCTACCGATTGCGAGAAATCATCCCCGCGAGTATGAATTTAAAAATATATCTCTCGGAGCTTTTATTTAAGCCGCGCGCTGAACAATAGAAAAGCTTGCGGTTCAATGCTCATGAGGATATACGAAAAGAAAGAAAGAAAAAAAATAAATGAGTTTATAAGGTAAGGAGGGAACAATGAGATTCGGGAGCCACAAAGAAATAATAGCTCTCATTTTCATATAAATTGCCGAATGTTAAATCATACTCATATTTAATTTTCTAATATAGGTGCGAGGATAGCTCTATCTTTCTCTCTCTCTCTCGAGACACTGCAGCGCAGTGGCGAGAAGGTGGTGCAAGCTCTAAATCATACTGGTCAGCACAGCCGGGCGCGCGAAAACCAGCCGACCGTTGTACAGCAGCTTGAATAAACGCGAGAGCCAGGCTATATTATATTTGGCGGAAAAGGCGCAGGCTCTACCGTGTGTTGCACACTATAACCGCTTTCTGTCCACGCTGATATTAGAGAGTGACACGGATTAATTGGAAAATTTTGATTCATAAGTACACCTGACTTGGCTGCTACTGCTGCTATGCGTTTTGGAATTTATCTTTTTAGCTTTTAGTTTGGTAATTTTGATAGAAAATTCAAGAAGATATTGATTGAACCTGAAATTATGACATACGAGAATTTTTTTTTCTTAAACATTTTCATATCAGATGAAGAAAAGAAAAATTTGGTTACAAACAAAAGTATTTCCTCTTACCCAAGTGCGAAGCAAAAGCAAAGTTGGTTTTAGATTTTTGTTGGAAAGTTTTTAGACGTTTTTTTACAATATACAATGCTCGGGCTGACAAGTTGAATACCAACTAATATTATTATAAAACAAAAAAGGGTCAATCGATGTTTTTCGTACTTCATGATATGTACACAGAGGAGATAAAAACCCTTTTATTAAGAGATGTAAATGGATAAAAATCGTCTAGAGATGCAATATCTTTCGATAAACATTTCGAGTCTTCCGCAGATCGTTCCAGTGCCGCAATTTCGTTTACGATTATTAAATACCCGGAAAATTCGTTTCCACCACTTGCACGTCTGTATGTACGTATACCTACGTACGTATGGTATGTATGTATGTATATGTGTAACACCTATTCGACGACAACGACACGCGACCCAATTCAATTAACGAGCTGTTACACGCGCTGGTGAGAGCTTTGGTCACAAAAAAAACGTAAAATAAATTTCGCACACCTACCCCGTTACTCCTACTACTACTACTACTCTCTCACCAACATTTATTTTTGTTGTATTTCTTTTTTTCCTCTTTTTTTGTAAAAGTATACTAGCCTTGTTGCCGACGTTACCAACGAATATTATCGCGTTTTTGGCTAATTTGAGGCTATTGCGGGTTATTTCTTTACATATATACACACATTTGCAAAATGTTTACGGAATTACGTTCAAAAATTCAGGCATTCATTTTCGAATTACCGAGCTGTGTATACACAGCTGTTTTATGATTTAATAACTTTTGAATCATTAATGTAAACATAAAATTTTCTTGGATAAATCATACGTTTTTATGTTATTTTTGGTGTGTTAAACAAGGCAGCCTATGAATAATAAATAATGATGACGTTCAAAATTTTTGGAAGAAAATACTTCGAAATATTAAACCATTTTACACTTAGCAGCAGCTGGATTGTTTAAATTCCTTGCGCTGTAATAACAGCGACGTTGTTTGAGAGTGGGTAATATAGAGTCACTCGGCGTTGCGACTCGAAAAGTACGCAAATATTTGATTACGTCAATTACATGTTCTCGCGAATCGTTGCATAATATTGCGTTGCGGTATGTGTAACCACAGGTTAAATATACTTTTAAAAAGTTTTTCAGGAATATTTTCTATATTTTAAAGCGTATTTAGAATGTTAAACAATATCACGTATTTTCATTTCAGTATATATACAATTTAAAAGAGATACGTGTAAAAAATTTAATTATTTTTATCAAGTGCAATACAAATAAACACGATGATTTTCTCGTATTCAAGCTCAGCACATAGCAAAAGAACTTCAATGTACAAATTAAAAACATTAATACAATTTATTTGAAATGCACAAGTGCTAAGAATTTATGTATTATATTACAGCTATCGAATTCACATTTAATCTCTACAATCCTCAAACTTTCATCCCAGAGTAACAGGCAAAAAATTTCCTTTTTTTTTACGCGTATAAGCTGCTGGTACATACGACATATTATATAGTCTACGATTAAGCACTTTGTACTGGTAACTGCAAAATGAAGGGAGTTACGGCTTTGTAGGTACCGGCTCTATTACGTTCCTCCCCTACGCTTACGAAGCCCCACGATAAAAAGAATCTGATGTACAGAGGGTAGATATGACGCTTGAAAAACTGGCGCAAAATGTACGAGTAATGTACGCCCGCGCGTTATTATTGGCTTACTCAATTTCTACGTTTGAATAATTGAATGTGCTGTTTGAGAGATTTATTAAAAGAGATATAGTATATAGCAGCAGCAGTAGTCCAGACTTGATCAAATTCGACCAACTGACGTTATACGCATACAAAATTGTATATTTATATTATTATTATACTTATTTCCAACGTAAATATTCGAAAGTATAAAATGTAATTGAGTTATATACTTAAACTATATACAGTATAGGCGAGCCTGTCGCCGAAGCTAATTGAATGAGAAATAGTTATAAAATTCTATGAATATTTAATATTAACAATTCCCAACTCGAACGAAAACACGCATTCATAATGCATTACACGCAGCAGGCGTAGGGGGGGGGGGAGGAGGGGGAGATGTACATTGTTCAAAAGTTTTTAACAACGCGTAATTCAATCTAATAACCTTTCGCGACGTGTGCGTGCGTTATGGTATATAAAATTTTATATTCTGAAAATTTCGTAATACAATATTATATATCCAGTAAAATTTACGCATCGTTTTTTTTGTTCGCATCGTTAACGAATTCGTAGTAGCCTCATAAATCTTTTTTTTCTCGATAAATAATAACATTTTTCACTAGCTTGGTAACTTCCCATAGTTTTACTGCCAAAAATTATGTGTTTTTATCAAATTTATTAAAAATCTAAAATATTTTGTGTATAGGTTTTAACACAAAAAAAAAAATCAAATTAAAAAATTTAAAAAAGGATTAATAGCTATCAACCTCAGTGAAAATAGTATTAAAAAGCAAAGTTGGCTAATTTTTTTTTTTTTACTGGCACTAGTTTCAAACTCAGAAAATACGATTAGCCAACAATCAGACTTCAAATTGTGTATATAACTCCATAGAGTGACACATGGATGAGTTACTCTGTTATCTCGAACTCTCAGTTACTTTCCTGAATTTCCTGTCGTACAGTCAAGAGAAAGAGAGAAAGAGAGAGTACCATAGAAAAAAAAATGACAGCTCGAGTACAGTGTCGGGGGCGTTATCAAAATTGAATTGCCTTGCAGGCTCGCTCGCTCGTTCGCTTGGAACTACATACACAGCCGCTCGGAGAAGCTGCAGGCAAGCAAGCAAGCAGCCCTGCTCGTTATTTATTGCGGACAGACTGGAGACGTTGGCAGAGAGAGAAAGAGAGAGAGAGAGAGAAGGAAGGGGTAACCTATTGTCGATGCTCACACAATGGGAGGTACGACGTGGCGCGCGTTCGAGAGACGTCGTCGCTCCCCCTTCCCCCCGGATGCTACTTGCACACGGGCTCCAGGCGTGTTGTGTGCGCGCCGTAAGTGCCAGGAGAGCATCGAACGTTTCCTCCTCTCTGAGTAGAGCAGCGGAGCTTGGAAGATTGGGACTAGACTACTACATAGCTCTAAGTGCCAAGCATGCCAGTAATACAGCGCTTAATAAATTATTGGATTTTATTGTTTTTGAGAGTTTAAGTTATTATTTAAGAGTTAAATTTTAGTTACTTGCTTTTTAGTATAACTACAATTGAAGCATACTTATTTTAATACTAGTAGTAGGACGTGAATCGTAATTTTATCTATAGCATAAAAAAAAAGTTACTTATAATCGCAAAATACAAAAAAAAGGAAACCATAAAAAATAAACAATTATGAATCAAAAAGTAAAAGCATAAAGCTTCTGCTGTAAAAAAATTTTGGTCGGCCGAGTGAAGGGTCTCATCCCATACAGCCGATAATTGCCGGCGCGAGTTTGGTATCTGCGAAACGATTACTGCGGGATTACTATCGATTTGGAAGGTGGGGGAGGATAGTTGCTTGCTCCGCAAGTTCGGATACCGGAGGGAGAGCTTGCAGAGAGGGTTTGTGTGCGAAAGCAAGGGAACCGGACGTCCGGCGGCGGCGAGAGCCAATCAAGACTCTCGCGCCCTCGTAACTCCTCGGGTGAGCGAAGCTCTCTCACTTTCTCTCTCTCTCTCTCTCTCTCTCTCTCTCTCTCTCTCTCTCTTGGCCGAATACACAAAACGCCAAACTCGTTTCAGTGCTACGCTGCAGTGGCGCTTTATCGGCCGCTCGGGGTTTTTGGCCAACCAGCGCACCCCCCGCGGACGCGTAACGAGCTTTTTCCCTTCCAAGATTTATAGTACGCGCATAGTTCCATCCCCTTTCTCTCTTTTACTCTCTCTCTCTCTCTCTCTCTCTTTATTTTTCGGACCTATCCATGCGCCCTCTTTAAATTCGATCGCTCGACCCCCTTTTTTTTCACTGGCATGGATCTCGCGCTGCTGACCTATCCACCCTCTACCTCACTATATTTTTTATTGTTCGACCACCTAAAGTTAGAATACTGCGAGAAAATCGACAGCATTCACGAATGCACCTGAAATCGAATGGGCGGCATCGTTGAAAAATTCTGCGTAGCTATTTGTTTACTTTATTGAATGAAATCGTTGTACAAACACTAATTAAACCTGTCAATATTTTAGAGCTTTTCATGAATTTTCGTTGTGGGGGAATATTTAAACCTTCGATGTAAAATATCAATGTTCGTTTATCATCAAGCACAACATCGTTAAATTTTTAAGTGTAAGGAAGGAGTCTAGTGTGATTTTTCTAAATAACAAAATTAAATTCAAATTTTATTATCATATCGAGCACCAGTCTGAGATGATATATCCAAAAAGATAAATCTAAATAAAATAACGTAATAAGGTTATCCATCAGAGAAAAGGAGAATGTTCAATCCGAACCGTTGAAATCCTACTCATCGGCTAGAGTAAACAGACTTCATACTTAAGCGCGAATCTCCTTATTTACGCGTGCGTAATTTCCCAGCGCAAATCCCCGGGAGGCTTTCCCCCCCCCCCTCTCTCTCTCTCTCTCTCTCTCTCTCTCTCTCTCTCTCTCTCTCTTTCTCTTGGGTAGCGAAAGCTTGCGAGTTGCACACACACACACATATATAGAGTCTAGAAGTAGCAGAGCGGCAGCTGGGTGTAGAATTCCAGAGAGCGGTAGGTACGCTAGAACTTTTCCCGAGCGAAAGAGCGACTCTGGTGGGAAAGTTAAGAAGGAGGAGGTGGAGGAAGAGGAGAGACAAACTACAAGTTGAGGACTGTGTCGCGAGGATTACGTTTGACATTGACTATTAATCACGGTAAAAGCGTCGTTAAGCGATCTCAGACGAGCCGTACTCTCTACCTCTCTCTCTCTCTCTCTCTCTCTCTCTCTCTTTGTCTATACTATATAGCTCTTTCGTGCTACCGGTATAGAAGACTCTGATGGGACGAGAGCTGTTGCTGCTGCTGCTAGCTCTTTCGTGCTCTCGTAATTAATAATGACGCCAGCAAGCTTTTTCCGGCCTTTTCCGCAGGACTTTGGTCTTCACCAGACACGCTTGAGTCTTGTATCGAGCATTGATGTTGCGAAAGTGCGTTTGCAGCTGAGCTCGATGTCAGCTCTATATCTATCTCTCTCTCTCTCTCTCTCTTTTGCTGCGACTTTTCATGCTCCGGATTAAAGGATAACCACAGCTTCTCGCTTCACTCGGAAATTTCTTGACGTTGAGGTTAGCGAGCCTGAGTGAGCAAAGGCCAAATGGAGGTATGTAGGTATATATATTTATGTATTAAATTAAGATCTGTTTTTATTGCTTTATGAGTAATTAACTTTTCGCGTTGATGGTTATGAAATGGGTATGAAAATTCGTTGGACAAAGTCTATTTTGGTTTTGAGTAAATAAATTTAAATTTTATGGATGAATATTTTTTACTCAATTTTCTTTATTCATTTCACGTTATTCCGAAAAATGTTGTTGGTTTATAAATTTTAATAACTTTCAAAACTCCGTATATTTTAAAATAAATAGTTTAAGCTTTTAAGAGAATATATATATTTTGTTGCAAAAAATAAAAACGATCTAGAAATCTTTGCAATGAAATATGAGTGTGTGCGTGCGTGTGTGTGTTAAAACATGTCTGACTAAACCTTGAACCTTACTACTTGTAACCACTGTGATGGAACACTCTAAATTTTTTCTTTGAAAACCTAACCAGTAAATGTTCTGATACTTTTTGAAAGTGCATTTTCTAAAAAAAAAATATTTCTACTTATTTTTATACTTTATTTTTATTCTTTGTGTGAATTTCCGTAAAATACCAAAGTAAAATTGAAGCAGCAGCAGCAGTAAATCGATAAATCCTATTAATATCAAAAAGATGCGCTTGCAACTTATATTCAACATATAAAAATAAGTAGGTAAATACTTTCAAATTTATACATCATCCCTTTACTTTATGTAAAACAAATATCAAAAAATAAAGTAGCTTCAAATTTCAGTTGTAACGATTTCCCACGGCGATGGTTCACGTATATAGTTTATCCGAAAATTACAACGCATCTCTCCTTTATACAGCGTATATGCAGTGAAGATTTTCCATCAAGCTCTGGAAACTCGGTTGAACTAGCATCCACTGGTGCAGCTCCGGAATTGCAGGTCACGAGGTCTGCAGCCTTTAACTTTAGCAATCACGCAGGCAGAAAGACGTAGCAATTAGCACACTGGCCTCAACTTAGCAGTATATATGCGTGTGTCTGTGTAAGTGTTTGTGTGCGCGCAACGGTCTCTCGTTTAACTCCGTTGGATGCGCGCACGCGTATAATCATCGAGATTAGCATTACTTTAGACTCTCCTCGCCTATACGACACGACTTAACTGTTTTTATTCTTCCATGTGCTGCTGTTGCATACGCTTGGTCCAAGGAGTAGAAGAAGAAAAAGGGGAAAATGAAAGCAAGACTGGGGCACACCGACGTCGACTAACTCGCTGGAGCTTACACAACTGCGAGTTATTACAATAGTTGGCCAAGTGGCGCTCTGCGGGTGTATGTGCGTGTATGTATATGAAGCTTTCGTTGGTAGAGTAGGAGGAGAAGAAGCAACCACTGGGAGCAGCTCGAAAGAGCCGGAAGAGCTGCCGAGCCCGGAAATCCCGAATAAAATAATAGATACCAAGGGAGGGATGGAATTCAGAAGACTGAAGGCAAAGAAAAGGATCTTACCCCCTTGCTCTTCGTCGCGCACAACAGAAATTCCAGAGTAGTATAATATATAGACTCGCCTTTTCCATAAATCTCATTTACACGCATAAACACTCGACTCCAAATAACAAAGATGGAAAGCCGCGCAGCTGCAGTCACGTTATATATAGTTGCGAGTGTATCCTGCAAGCCTCGAGCCCAGCACTTCCAGCCTAGTGGATTAAAACAATAAGAAGCCCAGCCTAAGCTTCAGCCTCTTTGCTCTAGTTATTTCTTATTCTGCTTCCTCTTTGTAGTAGTATTATTTCTTTTATTCTATCCTTTACTCTTAACTCTAATTCTTTCCTTTTTTTTCATGTCTTTATCTTTCAAGCATGAAATCCCGGCTTTAATATACCCTACCTTATTTTCACACGACCGAAGATGGCAACGGGTGGGATATTTTCTGGTTTTGTGAGATGGTGCACACAAATGTACTATCGGTATAGCTCTCTAGCTTCTACTGCTGCTGCTGCGCTTTTTCGGAGAGAAGACGTAAATTACGGAATATAAGCTCTACTACTACAGCCGCCATCCCCCCATGAGAGCAAAAGAAAAAGTTAGAGGATGAAATCCTTTCTTCGATGATGCTTTCTCGCCTTGAAGTAGGCGGCTTCTTCTCGTAAATAAATACACACAGCTCTCAGCACACATACACACAGAGATTGACTCATCGATCGAGCCTCGAGGCTTAGTAAAAAAGAAAGAAAGAAATAAAAATGTAGTAGAACCTACCAGGACAACGACGACGACGACGACGAAGACATCGACGACAAGCGACACATCAGACACCCCACTTTTATCTCGATTTCAAATTCAAAGATTCTGATAAGCTCTGCATAAACATCTGAGCGACGTCGGATTGGGTTCCATCTATATACGCCCGGCCACCCTCCTCTGCGTCTCATAAAGAGGATTACGCGACAGCAGCCATTTCTCATCTATCTATCTATCTCTCTTCTTGCTTGATATATATTTATTCGCACTCGAGCGAACGCGCTTGCGTACATATATATCCTCTTTTTCGATTGATGCAGTCTATACATGTAGGTGCATACTATATGTATACAATGGATCTCTCGTGCCTATCCCAGCGTACCCCCCCCCCCTTTCCACCCATACCCAATAGTATTGAGTGTGCGTATAGTAGCATAGTGTGCGCAGTCCGTCGAGGCACGGAATGGTATACGTATAAAAACGTGAAAGCTATTTGTTCGAATTTTGATTTCGCCGTTGCAGCCACCAGAGAAAGAGATATAGCTTTGGGAGATCGATGCATGCCAAGTCGACTATTTCTCGTGAAAATTAAACCCCTACGACTCTACAAGAACAGAGAGGATGAAGAGGAGGAGGAGGAGGAGGAGGTTTGGCTATATATTTTAGAGATGGACTAGTTTCGAGAGGGATATATCAGAGGAAAAGTGTTGCTCTGTCTCTGTGTGTGTGTGTGTGTGTGTGTGTGTGTGTGTGTGTGTGTGTGTGTGTGTGTGTGTGTGTGTGTGTGTGTGTGTGTGTGTGTGTGTGTGTGTAGAGAGAAAAGGGAATACGACGGGATTAAATTGTCCTCTACTGTGCGGCGAGAAAAGTTTTTCAGAGTTGTAAAGAGAAATAGTTTATAAGTTGAGAGAAAGAGAGGAGGCTTTCAGTGGTTTTTTAGAGAAGAAAAAAAAACAGTCCTAGCCATTAAAACGTTTGTCTGATTCCGTTGCTACCGCTATACGATTTATCAAAGAAAAAAGAAATGGCAAAAGAAAGAAAGAGAGAGAGAAAGTAAGATAGAAAAAGGCTTTTAAACTTATATACCACTCAAAAAATTTTTAAAGACGTTTCAACGTCCACCGTTAATAGCTGTAATAATAGTTTTGTTACAAATTTTAGTTGTTCCTCTTTGAACAGCATTTAAAACTGTTTCTCTCTTTCTCTCAGGTACTTCTGGTAAGACAATATAGTTTAACAAACTTTGGAACTTTAATTGAACGGAATGACGCATTATGTCAGCATCAACTTTTATTCAGGCCTTCTCTATAAATTATTCGCGAAATTTACAGTAATCTCTAAATTTCATTTGACTCTATATAGTATCAAAATGATGATTGCATAAAATAATTATATATACCTAATTCAAAGATAAAGAAAAACGTAAACTTACAAATGTATTTTGTTGAAAAAAAAGTGGGGGGAAAAAGGCACAAAAGCTCACAAAATCTAAATTACCCTGAACGGCTACTTATATTTCAGTAAATGGAAATACGCTGGATTGGATTGGCCGTCGGATCGAGCCATTTCAATATTCCAAGACGGCCGTCTATAACGTGGCAGGAGTCTTAAACGTAAGACGAAAAGAGTAGGATCCAAGGAAAAGTAAAGCTTCCTAGAAGTAGATGCGCACAAAGGTGCTGCTTCTGCTGCTATCCATCCATTCGGATTGGGAGATATTAGAAAGACGCGAGGCTCCACGCTCGACCAGTCTCAAGATATCGACATTGCGAATGCGAGAAAGAATTTCACACGAGAGAAACCGAAGAAGAGGAAGAAGAAGAAGAAGAAACTTCAAAGATCCACGTGAAGGCGCTAGAGGCAAAGAAAAAGAGGTATGAAGAGGAGAAGGTGGAAGACTTTGATCGGTGCTTGCAAGTGATACGTGCGCGAGCGAGCTATAGATACGCTTTGCGATAAAAGCCACGAAGAGAGAGTGAGAGAGAGCCCGGCCAAAGGGATGCTCCAATGCTGGACCGCTCTTGGCAAATCCCTTTGCATTCCACGTGAGTGCTATATACGCTCGCGAACGCGTTCAGCTGTACGTATACGTGTGTGCAAGCGTGTGAGTCTCATAGTCAGTCTCCTCTCTTTCGCGCCCACCTGCACCGCTCTATATATAGGTACACTCGCTTCCAACTTTTCTCAGAGAGCCGCTCAGCTCGCCCGCTTTCTCTCGTCTTATCAATCTCACCCCGATGCCCCTTTAAATCTCCCACGATGCGAGAAGAGCCTCGAGAGCCGATTTATTCAGCTTTAAAAAAAAAAGGTCTATATCGTATCTTTATACCTTATACCTATCTACCCACCTACCTACCTACCTATCTCGCAATGCAGACTGTGAAATTCTGCGTTTGAAAATTTTTTAATAAAATGGATCGACCGGTTGGCCAAGTATTTTTCAATTTCCAAGTGCCGAACGGAAATGGGAGACAGAGAAGCTCGAGGATCTCTCCTAGTTCTGCTACTGCTGCTACTGCTATACCTACTGCTACAGGCCGAGTGATACATTGCGTCCATCGGCCTTTTGCTCTGATTTTTTTTTCTTTTTTTTTTTATTCTTTCATTTCTAATACCTACTGGGACGTGTCGGTGGAGTGAAATTAAAATTTGAAATTTGCTCTGAATGACCGTAAAATAAGTGACTTTTCTTTTAATCCTTGTATTTTTAAAGCGATGGAGAGAAAAAAAAGGGCTCAGAAATAAAAACTGCAGTTTCTTTAATTAATGGAGAAGCTGGAAAAATGCAGTTAAAGTTCTCTAAGAAAAATGCTCGCGCGATATTATAGGATTTCTGATCTTAAGAGAAAGAGAGAGAGAGAGAGAGAGAGAGAGAGAAGAACAAGTTAAAAGTTAGTTAAAATACTATTACTTATATTTGTCAAGTTTTTAAAAACATTTCGGATAATTATTGCATTATACTTTGAAAGAAATTTTTTATCTTTATTATTATAACCTAAAACATAATTTATCTAAAATAAATTTTACTTGAGAAAGTTTGTCTTTGCTAGTTTATATGTATTGGACAGAAGAATTTTAATACAATGTGACAAATGTTTGGGCAGAGTTATATATCATTGACCCAATTCAATTAATGCGACTCTACTTAAGTCAACTTACAAAGTGTCCAGCTATTTTGGTGATTTTTTACCGAGTTCTGACTAAGACAAATGTGAGGAAGCATATTTAAGAATAATAATCTTGTTAATATCATTAAAATTTTGTTAGAAATTAAAATGGGATCTCAATTTAGAAGTCACTTCATTAATTATTTTTACCACGTCACTATAAATTTACTTTTTTTAATTTAGAAACTACGTAGATTCCACAAAAAAATATTGACCATTAGATTTTAGTCATGAAAAAGTAAGTGAAAATTCAAGGCGAGGAAAAAAATAACGAAGCTAATTTACTATTTTCTTTCATTGTTAAAAATTTTGTTTGTTTTAATGTCAAACTTTTTCACTTTTTAATTGCAGTTTATTTGTTTTTTTTTTCTCTCTACTTTTGTTTATGGCGAACTAAAAAAAATTATCAAGAGCCTTCAGTCAAAAACTTTTCAAATATCTACGTCTTTTTTCAATTTGGACTCCAACAGGTCCGATGTAAAAAAAAAAAAAAAGAACGAAAGCACAAAACAACGAAGTAACTATTGTTCTAACACAAAACAATGGTCAGGACACAAACAATAGGGTGTAATACGTTTTTATTTTCCGGAGGGAGGAAGGAAGGAAGGAAAAAAAATACTTTCATCGACGCGGGGCTTAATTAAAATTCCTGACCTGTAAAGCCAAGAGCAGGAGGAAAGCAAGAGCCTGTAAGCTCCCCTTTGGAGTCAATGCACGAGGCGTGACGTTACATCGAGCGACGACGTTCCTGACTCCTCGTGCGTTACGGGGCAAACAAGCTGTCCTACAAACTAACCAGAGCAGCTCGCTGCTTCTGTATTGGAAAACTGCTCAATTTGCGAGCAGCAAGGTCGAGCAACGTTTTTCATTTGCTTCATACCCTTCGATTTAAATAATTTTATTTGCGTACACATCACTTGTACCGAGTTGAAATAAATTTATTAAAATGATTTAAAAAACGATTATCTATAGTTTATATGCATCCACGTCATGTAAACTAAGTTTCTCACGTACTGCTGATTGCACACGCTGTCAAAGTAAAGTTTTGAGGGGAAAAAAATGGATAGAGCTTCGCTTATGAGAAAGTAATGCAGCGTGTCGGGACAAAATTCATTACCGGTCGAGAGACTTAATTGTAGATTCACGGCGCAGTTTGATAAAGTTTTATCAAGGGAGTCTCTACTCTTGCAGCGAGTGGGCAATAAAAAAGAAAATCGGAAGCTAGAGAGTAGTGTGTATAGAGGGTGCGGGAGAGTTCAAGCCTCGCAAAAGTTGGGCAAATCGATATCTTTTGTGAGTGGCAAGCACAGCCACCTCCTCCTTTTCTCGACTTGGTCCACGCACTTACTACCCCCATCAGCAACTATAAATACGAGATTATTTCTCGGCAAGTTTGTTTTAATCTGTGAAACTCAATCGCCCAATAAGCGCTAAACAATCCTAATTAAGATTCGCTAGAGAAGGATAGAAAGGGGGTTGGGATATATACAAGCAAGCAACAAGGCGGGGGTATAAGAGGAGGTGTGGAACTTGGTAAGTTAGCTAATTAAATAAGGCGTGACTCACCGTTATCTGCCGGAGTTTCCGCCGTCTGGTACAGTCCGTCTGAAATACAAACAAATTAAATTAACACGTAATACACTTGCGCTCTTGCAAAATTGCGCGCGTGAGGGGGTTGGTAAAGGAGAAGGAGGAGAAGGAGAGAGAAAGTAGGGGACCACCGACGCGTTCTACAGAATTCAAATTGATATTTTGGAACGTGCGCTTGCATCTTTGAGTATATGAACGCTGAGCTGGACGAAGCTGAGCTAATTTTGCAAATTAACAACAAGAACCGACCTAAAAAACAAATATATATTTTTTTTAATTTTAATTTTAATTAAATTATTCATATAACTAGCTTGGACGGTAAAAACAGAACTCTTATTATTACATATTGTTGGTAACTACTGTAATAGGATTTAATTAAAAGTTCGAGTTTATAATATCGAGCTTATTTTTTTTTTTTCATTTGTACCTTAAGAACCTTTTTTCCTTTGTTAAAAATATACAAGAAGAACAGCAGGAGATAGACGCGGTAACCAGGACAAACAATATATTTGTTGCTGTTCTATAAATTTTTATTTTTTGATATATCGTATACTCATCTGAACAATAGGTACTCGAATAATTCAAAAAAACTGCCACATATATAGCTATATATCTACATATATCGAAATATCGAGAAAAGGCATATCGCAAAATTTCTTTCAAACAAGTTACAACATCGGCTGATATACTTTTACCCGAGCTCTCGCTCAGGCCGTAAATCAGGCTATTCCTTGAAAAGCCCTATCGCTCCATTTCCCCAATATATTATATTTTGCGTTAAGATTTTCAATAAAGCCAAAGAAAGAAAATTGAGCTGAAGAGGAAGGGTAAGAAAGAGGAAGATGCTGTAAAGTGCAAAAACCCGATGGAAGCAATCATCATAAAATCGTCGCAAGCTCCCCCGAGCTACTACTGACGGAGATTGCTGGGGACAGAGAAAGTAGGAAGATCGAGCCAGGATGAAAAATCTATGAAGGTGTGTGTTTCAGTAGTAGCAAGGAGCATCTCACCAGTAGCAGCAGCAGCAGCAGAAAGGACAGAGACACGTGAAGCACCCAGCAATTTGTCGCGAGGTAGGGAAGCTCGAGTAAAACGCGATGCTATACGTCCGTCAAAAAAGACAATGAGAGAGCTTGCAAGAGATAGGGTATAGTCTCAAGAGGGTACGTAAAGCGCTCTCTCTCCTGCGCATCCCTTTTCCCAACTCCAATAACATTTTTATTTGTTGCAGCAGCAGCTTTGTATCGATTTCGGAACGTATCAAGAAAAAAGTCGGCCCAATTTAGCTTGTTGATTCAAACGACTTGTGTCCAGCTCTCGTAGCCACTTTCTCACCGAAATTCGTACGCAAAGTCAGCCCCTGGAGCTATTATTAACAAGACATACATATCGAACTAGCTCGTGGAAAAGGGTAATACAACGACGAGTAGAAAGACAGAACCTATGCAGAGACTAGAGGAAAAGGGAAATGTAAAGGTAGAGAAGGCGGAGGGTGGGTTGAAGAGAGAGAAAGAGAGAGAGCTCTGTGTCGCCGGGGGCAATCGGCGGTCGAAGGTAATGAAGCGGGCGCGCATTGCTCGCCGGTCCGTGCGGGCTGAACGCGGTCGAGGCGACCAGCTGAAGTGGCGCGCACCGACTGCTTTCAAAGGAATTTCCCAAACCTACCTCCTCCACCTCCTCCCCCTTTTCTTACTCTACCTTTAGCTTCTACTATACCTACCTACCTCTTCCTATACTTCTTGGCCCGGCGGCTGCAGCGCCTTTGTCCGGATCCATTTAGGACCCGACTGAATCTCCACGTGTAGGATTGGGATTCCAGAAGGAACATTGAGAAAGGAAAAAAAAAACGAGAATTGCGAGTATACATTATGTGAAGAATCTTGCATTGCGACTGGGACTGCTGGAGGAAGTAAGAGTTTCAATGCTCGTATCTTATATAGCGACGAGAAAATCTATACGCTATCGAAGAGGTGTGTGAGATTCGATTATTTAACAGCTCGGATGTTCGAGACGGCGTTTATGGATGGTCGATATTTGATAACGAATATTGAAGATTGGAAATGAATGAGAGAGAAAAAAAAAGATTGGATTTAGTCGATGGAAGGGTTGAAAAAAAGTAAATGGTGAAGTGGATTCTTCAACTCGTGGATGTAGAAATGAGTCCAGGTATTTTAGAGTTGGAGGATGTATACGTGTTTCTGCTCTGTTACTGCTATTTTTTTTTTTTTCAAGACTTTCTTTTTTTTTTCTTCTTCTATAAAAGAGCATAATATCGAGGCTTATCGCTTAGCTTTTCTTACGATCGACGCTATTTATGCGCTTATTTGTTATTACGAAACTTGAAAAGTATTGGAAAGTGAGGATTATCTTCGTCGTTTCTGCTAGATTTAATAAAAGATTCCGGAGGCCTTCGGGGGATTACGAGAAATAATACTCTCTCGAGAACATAAAAAAAAGTAAAAAAAAAAAAAAAGCAAAAATTTTCTGCTATTGTTAAAATACAGAGGGTGTAGTGTAGATATTTTAGGATCGTTGAATATGGAGATTCGTTTGGAGAATCGAAACGCAAAAGATAGAGAGGGAGTCAAAGACATTCAAATTATTGTATGTACATTCAGAGTAGGTATAACACATAGTAGCTAGTTTGAAATTCCATCAATAATAATCTGATATGTCTGTCAACCTAAAAATTATTCGAGCGTAACAAAAGATTAAGCGTCTATCTTTTCCCCTCGACATTTTCCTGTGCATATATCTATATCTGTATATATAGGTACAACATGAGCAAAACATGAAAATCAATACAACGTCAACTCTTTCCCTCTCTTACTCTTTCGACTCCATCATCGGGAGCTTTTATTTTCAGAGACATGCTTATTCACTTCGTGTCTCGGATCGAAACGACAAAATCCCAGTCTTCCCAAACTGTATAACCAGAAAAAGAGAGAGAGAGAGTACACGAGTACTTTTTTGTCCTCTCGAATATCACAAAAATACAGAGAGCAAAGTTAAAAACGACAAAGCGGTCGAACAATAGATCCTCTATTACCGAAAAGCCTTTAGAGGAGCAGTCAGAAGGTATAGGGTAAGGAATTTCCTTGAAGCTTGCACAAAGCGAATCAGGGCAAGTCCGAGAGAGAGAGAGAGAGAGAGAGAGAGAGACTGCAGAGTTTGCAGACTGAGCAGCGGTACCTACTACTTCGTAGCAGCAGCAGCATCAGTGCGAAACAGCTCCATTAAGTAGAAGCGTCTTTCGATAATGAGCTTTCAAGTTCGCCAGCCTTGCAAGCCGGCGTGAAATGCATAAGCTGACTCTACGGGGGGAAGGGTCTAGGCGCATTTCTTACGATTTGACGGCGAGAAAAGAGCGTGTGCAGTGCTGGGAAGCTTAACAAGTACTAGCCAGTGGTATAAGGGTTAAGGCAGGCGAATAATGTAAGAAAATATGTAAGTTCAAAATGAGGGGAAACGCATAGTCTCACGAGGGAGTAGAAAAGCTAGGTAGGTAGGTAGGTATGTAATTGGGTCATGGCTCTCGGCCTGCTAACCTGACCTCCTCTCTCTCTCTCTCCTCTCTGCATATGTAAGTTGTGTCTTACGCGCATGTCGATCGCATAGTAAAGTCGATTTTTCAAGTTTTCCGTACACCTCGACTTTATACTTCTTTTCTTGCTTCTTTTGTTCGGGCTAGCCTTCGGATGGACGACTTTGAGGTACATAGTAGACGAGAGAGAGAGAGAGAAAAAGAGGGAAAAAGAGAGCGCGTGCTTCGCACCTTTTACTTCACCTTCGACTACTTACGCGATTAAACAACTTCCGGAATCAAATTTAACTTTCCGCAACAAAGTAAGTTACTTTTGTGTGCCACGTAGTATACTTGCGCGCACGAGAGAAAGCTAAGTTGATGCTGCTACGTCCTCTCACACTCTCTCTCTCTCTCTTCTCTTTCTCTTTCGTCACCCGCGAACTCGTCTGGTTGACAACGACGACGACGACGAAGCTGCCGTCGTGGCTTTAATCAAGTCTCCTTAGCCTCCTGCACATTTCCTTCTCTACCCTCCTTGGCTTATCCGCGAGAGGCCTATATACCCATCCGCGGCCCGGATTCAGCTCTGTGCTTCAAACTAGTTTCCTCACACTCGATGAACACCTAATTCTATATTGGAAATATCTCTTTTTTTTTTATTTGTATTCCCAAGTTTGATCGACTGACAGAAAAATAGTTTACATTTACTACACTAAATTAAATTTTTTTTTATCAGAATTTATTTGACTTTTTTTTGGATGTTTTATAAGAGTAGCCTTTTTGGCATTCCGCGGATACACGAACAAAGTAAAAGAGTTTAACCCTACACTCATCTAAAATTCACGCCAGCACAAGACGAGCAATTTTGTGACAAGTGTGCCAAAAGATAAAAAAAAAAAAAAAAAAAGAAAGAAAGAAAGACAACTAGGAGAACTACGAGGAAGAATTAGACAGTTGAGAAAAAAAAAGAAATATAAAAGCAAAAGAACATTCGAAGCAAAGAGAAGAAGAGATGAGAAAAAAAAAGAAAGAGGAAGAAGAGAGTAGTTAGGAGAGAACAGGAGAGGAGTTAGACATAAAAAGACAGTGGAAAGATAAAGTCGCACTCGACCGCAGGCTTATGTCGTTTTCTCATTAACGGGCTACTTGTACTCTCCACATCATCACCCCTTCATCGGTCGAGTTGTTCTCGTTCTCTCTTTCTTTAAAAAAGAAAAAGAGCCTCTTTCAACGATGTCGTGGTCTATTTATATTTTCTTTTCATTAGCGACCAGCCGCGAGTGCTACATCTCCTTTTTCATCTGCACTATACACCACACGTTCAATGTGCACACACGAGCAGTCCGTTGTGAAATGAAAGATACGTCGCAAAGTCCGGATGAGGAAGTAAAAACAAGCGTAGTAGCAGCAGCCAGTCAGCCAGCCAGCCAAGCAGCATTGTTCCTTTCTCTTGTGCTGCAAGCTCCACTCGCGGTCGCGACCCTTCTCTCTCCCACGAGGAGGAAGCGACGCCAACTTCTTTTGAGCTTTCTCTTTCTCTCTTGTTAAGCTGCAACTTTCTCTACTACCAAAACCACCCCTTTACTTTTTCCGTATATATACACTCGGTCCTCTCATGTGCTTTTTTTTCTCGCGACTTTTGCGCTAGCTACTGCTGCTCTCTTCCCCTTCAATTCATTCTTCCTTTGCTGACGACCCTCCTCCTCCTCCTCCTTCTCACAGAGTCTTGTGCTGCCGTCGGCAAAAGAGGCTCTATATATCTTTCTCGTCTTGCCCTACTTACGCTTGCCGAGCAAAACTAACTTTGATTTTTACCCCTCGGAGATGTATCGTATTGTTTGCGAAATCGAGCTAGGCTTTTCGAAATGTTGACAAGTGTTACGGGTGGATGGGTAAATTACAATTCTGCTTAGAGTTGCTATTGTTTTCGATACGTTTTAATAACGGACTTGTTAAACATATAAATTTAAATAAAAAATTGAGCTTTTAAAGTTCGAATGTAGCTCTAATTTAAAAAATTTTAATTTCCGAAATCGAGACTGGTAGTGGTAATTGGAATAAAAGTAAAATAATAGGTATATACAATTTATACGTACCATACGCCTTTTTCGCAGCGAGATTGAGCTCGCACTCGTGCCTCGTCTTGTACATATACGGTTCGGGCTCTTCGGGACACCACAACACCGGATGTCCACAGACACATTTTCCAACGTCCTGAGCGGCTGTTTCGGTATCCGAGGACGATCCCTCACCGACTAAGTTACAGCCTGGTTCCGAAAGTTTCAACACGAACGGACAGTGTCTTCTCGTCCTGCCCGGAATCTCTGTAATGCATACACGTAAAATCAAGTAACGTTTTAGACTTTATCACTTACATTATCCTACTCAAAAACACACACATACATTTAATGTACTGAAAATTGTTACATTATAAAGTTCGCTTTGAGTTTGCATAAAATTATATTTCTTTTCAATTAGTCGTGAAATTAGTGTTTTCTACAATTTTGAAATTTCTCTTCCAACAAAATCCCTCACGCTTACATATGCTTGGAAAACGAAATTCAAAGTTTAATGAATGTTTAATCGGCATGTACCTTTCATATACCTATATACTACCTATATACATTTACGTAAATGCGAATACTGCAATGCCACACAAGTTTCGGAATGCAGTATAAAATACCAGTGGCATGAATGTAAGATAAATATTTAACACTTTCAAACCAAATTTCCCGTGTAATTCAAAAATACGCAAGCTCTCTTCTCTCACACCTCTTTTACATACACAGACACAAGTCCCGAGGGAGCATAGCTCTACAGTAGTCGTTGTCGTCGTCGTCGTTTTTCCCAGTTTTCACTGTGTGTATTTATTTATTTTTTATCCTCTCCGGCACCTATATAACCGAAACACCGAGAGCGAAGCTGTTAATTGAATTTCACAACCCAATTGACGGGGAGCCCCCCCGATGTATATATACGAACGCGGTGTAATCCCAAGCATCGAGAGATATAGAGGTTGGGCTATAGGTAGTAGTAGTAGTATCATGTATGTACGCGTGTATACTGGATGCAGGTACTCTCGAGCGCATAGATAACCGGGAGAGCACAAGAACAGCCTGTCCAAAACAATGGGATTCAGCCCCCGGCGTGAACGAAACGTACGAGCAAAAAAAAAGCAAGGGGTGTGAAGGGGTAGGTGTATATAGCTGTACAAGCCGAGAGAGAAAAAAAAATAGTGCCAGGGGGGTAAAAGAGCGAGCGAGCAACGACGACGACGACGACAAGAAAGAATAGGAGGTAGAGGAAGAGGATGGTCTTGTGCTCATTCTCAGCACGTTGCGAGTATGCAAATGCAGTCGGGAGAGTGGGATAAGAGTGTGAGTGCAGTGTAAGGGCCCGCAGGGGGTTAAGTGGCCCGGGAGTAGGAAAGTTCGACCGAACGAAATGTATGCAGATTCGCGCAATTATCGAAGCAACAGACGGAACGCGTACTTATATACAACACCGCTGCCCTGCTTCTGCTGCTGCCTAAAAAGTAGCGCTGACGAGTTTTGATAAATAATTAGCTCATCTACTAAAAGAGCAGCAGCAGCACCAGCAGCCAGATTATGCTTTAGCAACAAGAGAAGAATAAGAAAAAGACTGGGAAGTTCGAAGCTAGCCTTGCTGAACTTTTCTGCTTCGGCTTCCTCGACTTTTTTTTTCTCAAGTCAGTGTGAGAGCTTTCTGTTTCCTCCAAAACCCAGTCGCACATCCCCGAGATCCAAATGCGAGTGACAGGCGACAAGATAAGGCAACGGAGCGACGCTGGATCGGATAGAAAAGTCGTTCGTTTGTGGTCGAGTGTGTTGGGGAGAGCGGGTTGTGAGGACGAGAGAGAATAAGAGCAGAGGCATGTGCACTAAAGGTCGAGTGGAGAAAGAGGAGTTTGGATGCTGTTATAGGTAACACACACATATACGCCAGTAGCGCGTCTGCTAGCAACCGATACCAGCTGGCCAATCTCTACTGCCGCGCACTCTCCAGCTACCAAGAAAATGGAAAAGCGCTTCCAAAGAATAAGAGGAGATGAAATAAACTAATTAAATATTTCGGAAATTAAAGAGTTGGGACGAATCGAGAAATAGCAAAGCCTGTCGTGATCATTCTGCAAAATGATGTACGACCTTAACAGACCTTGTAATCGCGACTTCGACTATTGATGTGTTAAAAATACATGAAAAATACAATTTTTTCTGTTATTATTATTATTATTATTATTATTATTATTATTATTATTATTATTTTTGAAAAATTAGTTTCAAAGTGAAACCTGAAATTGGCTCGCTTTTACTTATACATGTGTTTCAGAGTCAAAATCAGACTACCCAGTCTCGAAAATAAGTGAAACCTGAAAGTGGCTCGCTTTTACTTATACAAGAGTTTCAGAGTCAAAATCAGACTACTCAATATCGAAAATGATTGAAATCTAAAAGTGGCTCCAAGAAAAAAATTTTTGAAAATATTTCAGAATGATTTTTTAAAGTTTCTTTTATAGAAAAATGACACGGTAACTTTTATACTTCCTAACAAAGTTTCTCTCTTTGCGAGTTTACTCAGCGGTAGATAGATTATATGCAGCTGTTTGTTCGATTCGTGGAATATCCAATTACACGCATATAATTGCAGAAAGACGATCTAGTCGTGATTTTCATCATGTAAATTTGGAAGGACAACCTTATCATCCAACGAGTTGAGCAACGCAAGCATGTGAATTACGAGCGGGAGTTACGACTTTGTGTATGTGCGCGCGCGTGTATGTATGTGTGTGTGCGGTTGGGATGCGTAAAGCCGCGATGCCGGTATTGAACGCATTAGTGTCGCTTTAGTCGCGGTGTTGGCGTATAATTGGCCGCCATCCATGTATCGCAGCTCATTTTAAGGGAGAGAGAGAGAGAGAGAGAGAGAGAGTTAATTATTTTCCCAGTAAAGTAATACTCCCTCTTTCGGTATTTGGTATGTGCGTGTGTGTCCTGGACAAATTGTACTTACATTCCCTTACTCATCCTTTCAACTTTACAGTGGGTATACCACGGAATTTAATATTAATTGCAGAGATGCGTAAAGTGTGACGTGTTGCGTCTCGAATGACATCACCCCCTGCTGATTTTGAGATTGGTTTAAAGCATTTGATTTAAAAATTTTTATTATTTAAATTATCCTATGGTCACTTTTTAAACTTTGAGTTTAGTAATAATTAATTATATTTTTTATTCAATAATCAATATGAATATGTCAAAGGGAAGTAAGTTTTATAAATATGGATTAGCAATATCAAAAACTGTAAAATTAACTCACACATCCCAACAAACCTACAGACACATACGCAGCAACGTGTGCTGCAGGTCGATCGGATAAGGATATAGAATATTTGGCCTCGGGACTTAATAGTTTTGTCTAATATTATGAGTTTACAGCATCTAATTTGCCAACTTCAAGTTGGATTACGCTAATTAAATTTACGAAGCGAGTAATTTGCAGTAACAAACTAAACATCTTCATATAACTTTAATTTTGCTTACGGCCGTTTATTCAAAGTGAAAGATGCAACTTTGAGAGAGAGTGAAGTATACGCAAAAGAGCGCATTTTATCGTGTATATCAATCAAAATCAAAATTATAATATGACTTTATCTTATTAATAAATTTAGCATAACCCACACAGCGTCTCTACCCCCTGTTATGTAACGCGCTTAAAGCACATCATTTCCTAACGAACTACTTCCCCTAAAATCTACTTGATATTAATTGAAGCGAAATCCTTAAGACGTGATAAAGCTTTAAAAGTTAAGTGTAACATTTTATATTATATTATCAAAAATAATTTTGAAATAAATTATATTTTTACTCGAATATAAAAATGTAGCACAATTTTAGTGACACACATATAAATTTACGAGATATTTTTCCAAGACAAGTCATCAGTGCGCAAAGACTAATTATTTTTAACGAGTCACCGTCATCATCGTGAAATAGAAGGAAGGAGGAAGTATAAGAGCCGCAAAGTTTTTTTTTAAGATAAAATTGCTGACTCTCAAGAGAGGAAGAGAAGAGAGAGAGAGAGGCCAAGGATTTTCTTAGCTAAAAGCGTATGCGCGCACTCCAGCATTTATTAAGACTAAATCCACGGAGAGAGTTAGAGAGAAGAGCAGCGCGGAATTTCGTCGTATAAGTGCTGCTCAGAGGGAGCAGAGAGGGAGGTAGTATACCGACAAAGGGTTATGCTTACAGAGCCAAGAAGAGTATAGACACATGCTTGCGCGACGAGCCCGCTCTTTCTCTCTCTTTCTCTCTCTCTCCAAGGGTTTGTCCTTAATTTTCGACGTACACAAAAGGAGAAAAGGAAGGAAGAGAGGAGTAAAAGAGGCCCTCAACCTCTCTAGCTCTTTTGCATCTCTGTTTCTCTCTCTCTCACTCTATTTTTCTCTCTCACT